>JAQFYC010000130.1:0-83033 GCA_034694165.1 Tomocerus mixtus | reverse complement strand
TTATAAGGATATTTGTCGTAATTATGCAGCAATACACTCACTCGGGCGGGCTGTATACAGTGGCTTGGCAGTTTTTATGTATACTTCTGCCATAAAGGATAATTAAAAGATTTTTTCAATCATGGCAGCATTACTATCTAAAATTAAATTATAGGTAAAATATTTCACACTGCACACAAGAATTATCAGCTTGGTATAACTCTAAAAATAAAAATGTTTTCTAAAGAGATTAATTAATGCTTTCACTAAAACAATTCTTGGAAAAGAAGTTAAAGACTACTACGAACTATGAAGTATTGTCATTATCGTAATAGTATTCAGGCTGCAGTTGGAGTCAACATTATTATTATTTTGTTTGGTTGAGAATATTGCTCTATCCATCGTCCAGCGCAATAATAATAATGACAAGTTGAGCCAAGGAAGCCTCCCCTGGTAGCTGAGCTGAGCAGACAGTTCAGAAGAGTTCACAATCAGTTTCAGTGGTTCGCTTGCTCTTCAACTAATATATTATGTAATTAATGTACATTATATAGCATAGCATCAACTATCAAAATCAACGTGCTATAAGTAGAATATTGGAGAAATGGCTGAGGAGAGGATTGCCATTGCCCGGGAAGGGAACTAATATTGCTTGCTAAGAATGACGTCCAAACTCACCTTCAATTATTATTGTTGTTCGGTTTGTTTTTTTCTTCTTCACTTTCTTCGAACTTCTCTTTTCTCACATTCTCTTGAAATCAGCACAATACAATAAATAAGACGTCTAAAAAACTGAAGCCTTACAACTAAGAGTAGTGTGAACAACTTTCTCAACTATTAAATACATCACGCGTTCCTAATATCCTTCACATTCACATACTAATACTATATCCTCTGATGTACTAAACTCTTATCAAACTACATGAACAAAAACTTTAATCCTTCTATCCTTTTGCTGACTCCTTCTTTCAACTTATCTAATAGCTTTTAAAATCCCAGAAGTGTTTTTCTGCTAACAGTCAATACCCCTCGCCCTCAAGCGACAATACCATCCCACTACCTCTACTTACTAAAAATAAGTTTTTTTAGCCATGTGAGTAGCTATATACTTCTTGAGCTAATTACATTATAGTCATATATCACTTTTGCATGTACATTTTACGGGATAAAAAATTCTGATCGCAATAATTAATTTCAATTTCCTCAATAACTATTAACGTCGATAATTTGTTCCTAAAATGTTGTTGCGTTATTTGATGTTTTGAATTTATTTACGTCTAACGTTTTGGTCATTTAGGTAGTTACAGTAGCTAGTAATTTGTATATGAGTTTCAGATTTATTTAAGCAATAGTAAACACGTTGAGTAGGTCTTCGGTGTAGAAATGTAAGAATCTAAATTCTTGTGCTCAAACATAGTACATAGTGCACTGGTGCATAATGGAGTGAGGGAAGTCGAGTGGAGCCAAGTGTTATTGAAATGTGTAAAAGCGTGGTATGCTATACAATTCAGGCATTCTATCATGGCGTGGTTGTAGACATCAGAAATCTCCCCGGGTGCCTCAATGTAAGTTACAAGTCTCAGTCTCACCTCCAAATAAGCTTACTTCCCTTTCTGACCGTTCTTGTTCTTAACTTTATTTTAAAATACACAATTTTTCGAGTAATTGTTATCTGTTACACATCTCAAATTTCACAAATATCCATTATCATTATTATGCTAACATTTCTTCCTATCATGAATACTATTACTAGCAAATAATACACAATACTACAATGTACTTACATAATGTGCTCTTTTCCCCTCTAATGTCTGTTTCTATGCAATTATTATTAATGATATTTCCAATTTATACTTATACAGATATGTAATGGTCATCTTGTACACAAACATTATTATTCTGTTTTTTTTCCGTTACTTACAATCTCAGAAGACAGTGGACAGCATTATACAAGTTGTACAAGTATCACATTTCATTTATAGTACAGGGAGAGATACTTTCTCTCAAAATTAACGAAGATTGCTTATATGTAAATGTAGCTGCATAAAATGCATGAAAATGTTGTAAAAAATTATCTGTAGTGTAATAAATGGGGAAACGAAATTTTTTCATTCAGCATGTTTCAAGTAAGTGTCCATGCATGCAAATTAAATAAATGAACTCTGAACAGTAGTGGACATTAACTGTACTTAATAGTATTCAGTAATAATAGCGATGCCCAATACAAATCTAACCAAATAGAAGAATATAATTGTTTTATTCCATATTTCATACTATCGAAGTGAAATCTGAGCTGGATAAATCTTAGTGATGTTTTGCATTTGCGATTTTAGACGGTATCTCAAACAGCACGGTACTGATATATAATTCAGAATGTATTAGACGCTAACTATTATTAAGAATGACAAGGTGAGATACGGCATCTAAGAATCATGAAAGAGTATTCCTTCATTCGTTCGTCATTACTTTCAACTTTTATGATTTACGACGTATTAGAAAAAGATAAAAGACGTGACTTCGTATTCTTATGTAAGGTCCGTACCCCAAATATACGTAACATCTACGTAGGCACTAAGGATAAGAGGGAGAAATTCGATCGCCAAGTTATATATTATGTTGAGACTTCTCTTATTGTCCAGGGCAATGAGTCACGTTGTTAGTTGTTACCATGTAACATTTAAAGAGTGTGTTGATCGTACATAACAGTATATATACCATGGTCACTTCATTTGGCTCCAGTTTATTTTATTTTAGGTTCTCGCCCGCTTGTTATAGTATTGAAATATTACGCCTTAGAGAAGTTGGTTACATATGATGTTATGAACCTACAATTTGAATGTTACAAAATCTTTTGTTGTCGCTCATTATGACCAGTCCGTATTGCATAAAATGTTTATTTTATGCCGAAAATGAGCAAGTTTACATAAGGAATATAATTTGTGAATCTAGTATTGGAAAAGTCTAGGAGAAGGTATCAAGTTCTGCTATGTCGTAAGTTAGGGGATGTTTGTAAGTAAAAATTTGAATACCTATATCACTTTCATGAAATCTCTGATAGAAAGAAGGGAAGGAATGAGCGTTTATATAATTCTAAACTTGTGTATACAGTAAATACTTACAATAGTAAGCTTGTTTTACTCCTAAAGGTAGCATACATACGTAACACAGCGTTGAATGGAGATATGTCATCCTACTATTCTGCTGAGTATATGAAATACGTATTATTTAAAGGAAAAAGTAAGTTGGAACCTAGGGTATGGGAGTTAAGTGTACTGTATGAACTGTATATCAGTATAATATGGGCTAATATTGAGTTTGACTCTATATGGTAGTATAAGTATGTGAATGGGAGTGATTGTTTCATGAGGGGCTCGTCCGATCCGGTCCGGTAAGGCAGGCGAAAAATGGCATGAAATTTGTCAGCGTCAATGACGTTCAATTTGATACAACCTCTGAAAACTTTGTAGCTTACTGCTGCGAGTTTTCTTGATGCCGAGTTAGGAGAAAGTTTTATGTGCTAACTTAGATTCCTTCATGGTACATAACATTATGTAAGTGTTGTCTGTGAGTTTGAGAACTGAACTGGACTGGAACTCTAGCGTATATGTACGTATGTCTTCGTCTCTTCAATCTCCAGCTATGTATGTATGTATATGGAGTTGAGTTGAGTTTGTGTTGAGTTGAGTTGAGTGGATGTGTCCATCCTGTCTTCCCTATCACGTTATACATGTTATCACTTACAATAGTTAACACAGCACTTCGTTTTGCTTGTTCATACTTGTATATTTACATTAGAGCACTTTCCTCCCACTGGATATGTATATTGTATACATGTACTACAATTATCTCTATGGATTAACAAGGAAACTAACGTAACACTAGCAAGCAAGTGTATCATATAAATATATTTTGTTACTACATCTAGTAGTTATTCCTGTACTGTATTTGTTGTGCAATATAGTAATACAGAATAGGAATCTGTCTCATTTGCTTTACAATAATATATTCAGTATATTATGTCATGCTGTTGGTTTGTAAGGAAATGTTCCTTTAGCTTCATAGATGAGAGTGTGCTTAGACATAGAAAAATGAATACAGAAAGGGACAGGCAGGAAAAGGAAAGCAAAGACAAGACAACCGCTTTGAAAGTCACAAAACTACATTAACGAATAACCGTGAATAGAAAGTATACACAAGCTTTGCACATCTCATTAATACATACTACTACGTATAATGTTATCACAGACGATGATGTGGATGCGATGGTACACAACTGAACTGTAAATAGCAGAAATAACTAGGTTGAGAAAATCTGTATTTACAGATATGTTCAGTACTTAATGCTGCTTCTCCTTATAACTTATAGGCAGTACATGCATATAGGTACATGACCAGTTTACTTTTATCTGCACGTCTTCAAATCTTGGTTGAGTTTGGGGATATTTGTTCTACAAAGACAAAAATGCATCATTCTGATGTGAGAATTTTCTAAGGATTTTGTTTGCTTTGTTATAACAACTAGGAAGAGACCTTAACACAACAGTTCTCTGTATAATATAACTTCAATTTATTTTCTATAAGCATTCGCCTCTTCTTACTAGTATGCTATAAAATAGTGTTTTATTTATATATTAGGTAGTTACTTACTTCTTACCTACTTAGATAAATAAAATATAGGATCATACACACCTACTTACATATTATATAGACCCATGCCACTCACTTACGAAGAAAACAAAGCAAGCCATACATTATAACCGAAGAGAAAGGATTTGGGAACAGAAACAGAGAAAGTTCAAGATATAATAGTACTATCCTTATTTTACTGTGGAACTACAACTCATTTCTTATTACGACGATGATGAGGAGGAAATACATCCGAGAAAAAGTATATCCCTGAGTTACGTAGAACAATCTCATAATAATATGTATAACCAGTATGGATGATAATACACAGTATCTCCACTTTTCTATTGTGTTATGAGAAATGCATGGATTGTAAAGAAGGACAAAGTTGCCATATCGCTTATTTTGTTCTGGCCTGTGGAATATTTTCTATTTTTCTGTCCCCTACATTTACAACTGAACATAACATAACAGTACCTAACTATAAGTATTGCTTAAGTCACTCACTAAACAACAATACAGTAGGGATGATATACTTAAATAGTAAATATACTATGTGTTTCTAGTATATCATATTTATTGTCCTGCAATATATTATAGTACAGATATTATTGAATTCAGGGCAGTCCATCCAGTCCAATGAGAAGATAAATTTAGTCTGGTGGCTCTTCTGTCTTGCTTGACTGTCATGTTGCTAGTCGGGTCTGTCCCACTATGTATGTATGTATGTATGTCCACCGGGATTCTCAACTTCCACCTACAAAAGAAAAATCAATTGGTTTCCTTGCTTGGCTTCGTTTTGGTTTGCCATTGCCATTGCATTGACTCTTGTCTACGTATCTGTATCTGTATGGGCTGGATAGCTATGACTTTTTTCCTTCTACTCATCTTTCTTCCAGTCCCGTTCCTTTCCTCACTCATTCTTCTTTACTCTCGCTTTCTTCCCTTGACTCATTCCAATTCAATATAATATAATCCAGCACACGTTCCCCTTACTCATTCATTCTCTCCTTTTATTTATATCCCGTGTGGTGTATCTTATATTATCATCCTATACATGCAGATATTCAATATCAATATGTATCCAATAAGGAAGGATGTATTTAAGTAGGTAGTACCTTTACCTACAATAATATATTGATATATTGTGATCCATCTTTATATATTTACTATTATATAGAATGTAGAGCGAAGGGAAATTGTATGCAATAGCAATAGCAATATAAATATAAAATAAATTTCTTATTTCTTCCTCTGCTCGAGTCATCGTCATCATCATCCGATAGTAACTAATACGGAAGCATTAACGGAGAGAAAGATCCAAGAATCACGCCGCTTCTTACTTCAATGACTTTCTATGACGGACGAGCAATCACGTCCAGTTCAACTTATTGTCAAACTTGAGGTTGCTAGACTTTGACTAACTCTGTACGGAACATCCAAGCCAATGTTGTCTTGTCTCCTCCTATCCTGGAGCTATATTGTACATAGAAAGTATTATATAGTTAGTTACATAAAATATGTACTCCGAGATATTAGGTATTTAGGCCCTGTGTATTTTATGAGCATATTCTTGCCATTAGCTACTTCAGTTACTAACTTCTTTTCTTATTCGGGCATCTGCACAACTTTCTCCAAGAGTAACATCATAAGTATTTCCAACTAATGCAAAGCAACCATTCTAGTCCACCCATCCATACAAAACACAGCATGTCATTGTCAACCATATTGTTCGTAGACTGAGACTGATACTGATTGAGTAACCCAAACCAGGCAGCTAGCAGATACATACATACTTTATGTATAATACATAATTATTTATGTACTAGGAAAGGAGAACAAGGCTGTACTTATATTAATATGTAGCAGTTAGTTAGTATGTAATTATACATGCCTCACTCACTCAGCTATTAAGCTTTTACTATTAAGTATATGTACCACAGACTAGGGTGCATAGCTCCTTCTATTATATTATGACATGACTTTCAGGATTTTATGCCACATAATATGTTAACGCTCATTTTCATTAGCTTTTTACTCTCGAGAATATTATGCAGTAGATAGTACTTTGGGCGGCTTTCTGAATACATTCCATGTTTACATAAATACATCCTCTTTCAACTTCCCTAACGACGTACTAATCCTCCGTTCTAAACTTAAAAGAACTAATTAATCTTAAAAAGCAAAATTCTACTTTACACTAATGAGCATGCAATTGTCACTACTGCTGCAAGCAACTAATTAAACTTTATCAAAGTGAGCATTAATTGTATAATATTGTATAAAGCCCCATTGACTATTAGTACTCACTTGTCACTTATACTATAGTTCTCATGTGAGATTTAATTTAAGCAGAAGAATACAGCTCTTTTGTGACTTTTAGACATCACCATATCCAGGCTCATCTATATAGTAGTTCCTCCAAAAGATATGTACAGATATATACTAGCGTTTTTCCTGGCTTCTGTGCTAAATATTTTTGTTTCAAGTTTGTAGCTTCATGTAATAATATTCTAAACTACCCTTCTATTAAATTAGTATATGTAGCACATACTTATTACTTCACTTCTGAAACTTAGCCATATACTACATATGTAGTATAAATATTTAATAAGCAATTAGCAGGATTAATGCGTAGGTTTATAAATTAGCTTCATAGAAGGTTTACAATGATGAGCTGATTTTAAAGTGTCGAATAGCAGTATAGTAGCTAGCTAACGTGTTTTAGGGTATAAATAATGTTTTTATTATTCGCTTATTTGGTGTAAAGTTGGTAGGCATATTGTGTGTTGTGTAGAACGGCCCCGTTTAGTGTACACAGGTTGACGATGGGATTGCTAAAGGCTAAACAGCTGAAAAACTATCCTCCAAGTTTTACTTTATTGTTGTCAAGAGAGTCTTATTCCGTCGCAGTAAGAATTGAGTTCAGGTTAAGGCTGCCATTGACATTGATGTGACGAGCGAAAGTGTTCTTAGACTAGACACACGAGCTACGGGTATCGAGTGCCCCTGCTACTCCATGGTGTCCATAATATGCATTTAAACCTTACTACGGCCTACCTAAATGTTTTTACGTCTACCTATCCATATTACTATAGTATTAAATAGTATACCTCTTTAGATGTCTAGATATATTTATAAGGTGGTCTGGTAAGGTAGGTAGTATGTAGGTAGTACCGAGATTGGAAAGAGTACGTGAGGGACTCGTAAGTTAGCATGAATGTTGTCAGTGTTGCGGATCTGTGTCAGCTTACGGTGTATGTTTCCCAACCCTACTTATGTTAGCTAAGCATTTAAAAGCTTGGAAAGGAAGGAGCGTTGTATTATTTACTTATGTGCTAACAATAAAGCCAGAACCCAAGATACATCCATCCTTACATAAGTTTAAAGGCAATTTTTCAGAATGCCAGTGATTTTTATTCAAAGGATGAAGGTTTACAAACATAAAGTGAATGGGCAATGTGCGTATGTATGTTAGAGAGATTGAGTAGAAAAGGTTAGCATTTTATTTGATTCTAAAGAGAAATGACATTGAAATTGGAATTGGGTTGAAAGAGCTCAGCTCGGTGGTGGTTTATTCCGTTTTTGGGTAAATCCACTGCAACCCATTCCACCGCCTAACCGAATTATATAAATTATATTACTAATGCAATGGCAATGCTTACTCTCTTTCAATCAGAGTATTAGCACTTACCTAGCTTTTTCTGTGGAATATTATTAACTATGTATATTCGTGGTAATCGTTTCTGCTTGATTCTGTCGAATTGTAACGTAACGTGCGTCGCTGTTAGTTTTTGTGTTAAAGGATGACATACTGATGTGATCATGAATGAGAGGAGAATTTGGGGAAAAGAGTAGAACTTGTGACGAAGTGAAGTGTGTACGAACATTAGATATAAAACAGTTAAATAGTAGGAAGGTTTGTATTTGTAGTAAGGTTCCACATTATACATTATAGACAAATATGAGCAGATCCAGGACGTCGATATCGGTTCTACCAACTTGATCTGTTTTAGGTGAAAAAGAACCCTTTTCCAATTCGACTCGATGGAAAATGAAACAGAAAAATAGGATTTTACCCTCGATCCATATGCGTCTGTGTGTTTTGGGTGAAAATCTACGCATAAATTTCCGTTGAGTTACTATATTCAAAAGCCATTGTGAAATCTTAGTAAATGACCGACATTTTCATTCATCTCCCCTTCCTATCACATCACTTATACATATATTCACTCACTCACACACAGCATACCTAGTTTAGTTACTAATAAATACAAACCCACACTCACACTCACTCACTATGTGAGTCAGTCAGGGATATACATAAAACTAATATTCCTTCGCTTCGCATAATATGAAAATGAGCTGAAACTCCAAATCCAAATCCAAATCCAAAAGCTAAGCAGAGCAGAATCACAAGAGATGAGAGTGAGAGAGAGAGGGTTTGCCCGTACTTATTTACAATCTATATACTTTCCTAGATGTTCTATTATTCCACAGTCCAGTCCAGTCAATTTCCATGAAATGTAGGAAACTATGTAAAACCTCCAGCAGTAGTCCGTCACGTCACATAGATAACTTATACACACCATGCATTGCAGGCAGACACAGACATATCTAATCGTAAGTACATACAGATTTATATTATCCATTCTACTGTATCTATCCATCCACTGTAGACTGTACTGTATGCTACAGTCCATAACTCCATAGGCTCCAATGTACGAGAAAAGTTTATTTGAGTCGAGGGTTATACATTTGATTTATTACTGTCGTGTTTACAATCCAGATTCATTTCAATTTGCCCGTTTTTCAACTCAAAATGAAAAAGTCCATCCGTGCAGTCTGTCTCCTCCATCCACACGCTAAATCCATCAAAGCTCCACAGTCAGACTACAAAGTATAAACAATCTAACTCTATCCTATAGTGTTATATCCATTGCTGTACTGCTTATTTATACAATACCGTTCTGCCCTTACTGCTTATATGTGTAGATGAATATCATTTGTAAGGAAGTTAGCATTTACACATATATTAAAATCCCTTTTTCGTATATATATACATACATAATATATAATTACCTATATAAGTATAGAATATATATGTGTTTGCATATTTCGATTTTAGGAAAGTGTTTCGCTGTTGGTTTGAGTTGTCTTTCTTTGGCATAGTACAAATACAACTGACCATGTCATGCGATCTAATTTTCTATACTCGGATTCTTGTAGTAGATTAATAGATGCGCGTATGACATTAGTAGTATATATGTACATGTACATAATGGAGCAAGACAAATCAACTACACTGAAAATTCTCTCTGAAAACTAATTTTCTGTTTAAACGAGTCACTAAAGCAAACGATCGTCATGCTAGTGAAGGATAAGAAGCAAGCCATACAAAAACATCAACAGGAGCAAGACAGAGACAGTTTTCTGCTACTCCCAGTTAAAAACACAAGAACAAACTATTCAAACAGTAAGAAAGTATGACAACGCCTTTCTCTTCTACAAATTTCCATTTACTCCGACTATACAGCCTTTGTCCTCCACAATATTTACTGAAACTATTATATGCATAATTAGGTACATTTTCAAACTAATCCATCTTTATCCTAGAAAATATCATATTATGGCAGTCTGTCTGGCGATGTTTTCCACTATATTCGAATATAGAAACTATTTCTCTATATTAGCGCAGTAGCATTCTACAATATAAATGTATGGAAGTGGAAGGCAACAAAATATCATTACAAAACTCTGTAAAAAGAATAAACAAGAAAAGTCTAATATTTGATATATGGTTAATTTCTACTCTGTGTTGCTAATGAAACAGAATTGCTAAGGGAAAGCGGAAAGTCAAATTGAGCACTGGCTTGGCTTGCTATTCGCGTAACGATTTGCCATGAAATGAACTACAATATGAACATAAATGAATATTGGAAATATAGTTTTTAGTCTGGCGCTGGCTGGTATACTTTGTGTTGTTCTGGATGTTCTTTGAGTTTCAATCGAATAGTTTAACAGGGTGTAGTTTAGTATTAAATATTGGCTTAAGTTTAGCGATGGATTAGTTTCCTTGCTCCAAATAGCATTTGCTGGGCAGACTAATGGTTAAGCAAGTATTATCCTATAACTCACAATGTGGAAACGAAATTGAGCGAGCTAGTTGATTTGAAACTAACAACAATAAGCAAGCCTGGCCTGGGAGCAGACGAAGCTAAATGGCTTAGATCGCTATGTGAATTGTGACTAAGGCATTCGGAAGAGGAAAATGGATTTGAATTGCAAAGGAAAGATTGTAAAATGGTGAAATATCCACATTCATTTCAGCACAATACAATGCTATGCTAGGGCACGAGTTTGCCTGGCCGTCCCTGACTTCTCTTGGCTTAGATTGCTATATATATTTAAAGTTTATTCAGTGAAAATATACATAAAAGCAAAGTAGATTACTATGTTTTACAGTAGTTCATTTGATACGATGCAGTTAGCAGGTTTGTATACGGTAGAAAGTCTGATATTGACTATTATATTAATATGAACCTGACGGAGAAGCTGATTGCTCTTATTTGGTAACCTTATGTAAGTTATAATAATATTGACAGAGTAGGAGCCTATAGATTCTAACTACGTACATACGTACATACCGTAGGAACTATAGATGCCCACTATATCATATATGTATACAACTACGTATTTATTTCCAAGAAAACTACCTAAGTAAGGTAAGTATTTTTGTTGATTCATTTCCCGGTTACTCAAGCATAGCTTCACACTCCAATATTATGTATGTATATATGACATATTTGATATGACATGTGTGTGCAGATGGTATACTATACCTTGCGTTGCCTATCTGCCAACGTATGTATAAATATCGCGCTAGCTCATAGCGTCAGCTGGAATCTAGGTAAATAAATGTACAGCAGGACTAAAGTCACTCCTTCCGGGCATTTCATATTATTTCGGGTATTTTGGGTATTTATCATAATCCTTAGGCCGCATATAGACCCAGAATACTACAACGTGGTACAATAGAAGAAGTAAATTACAGATGTCCATGTCCATGTTGGAAAGCGAGCGTTCATTTATAAGCTAATCGTAAGTTAAGCAAGTTATAAGAAAATGATGCATGCATGTGAGTGGAAACTTTGATTTTGATTGGGTTGCGATATAAGTTCTTTTGGTAAATTTCATTTGATTTCAGTTGAGTCTCAGTTGGTGTACATATATGTACAGTATTGCACTCTACAATAATCTAACTAAATAAAGCAAGCCTCTAAAGGCCCTCATTCTCTTTGATTTGACTTAAGGCTACACACTTGCTTACTCTACCCTATCTATCTTCTCTACGATTAACTAATAGTATGTATAGTTTGTGACGAAGCAAATAAGCAACTAACTAAAACTGTTACTGGTAAAGTAAGTAGTAGTAACTATTATTTGGAGTAGACAATACATGCATTCCATGTAAGTTCCAGGCAATAGGAAGGAGGTATAATGTAATATAGTGGAGTAATGTATTTAAGTTGAGTTGAGAGAGAGTGAGCTATCGATCAGACACACAGAACAAGAACACAGGAGAATAGAATAAAATTGAGACAGAGCTGAGTGAGTGAGTAAGTGAATGAGGAGAGCATGAGGCAAAGGGAAAACTGAAGGAAAGCGAGTCGAAATCTAACTAAAGGTATCCCACAACACACACTTATTGTATAAATGTGCTACCTGCTAGTCTGCTACCAACAACAGTATACTAAAGATATATTTATATAAATGTACATTTATTATACTTACTTACACTACGTACATATATGTATACATAAGTAGAAGAATTAAAGAAAAAGAGTGAGCCGACTCGAGTCTATCAAAATTCATCCTAATGGTTTTAGTAAGAGTTGTAGTATTGTATGTACATATGTAGCTACATGATGAAATCAATTGGTCGTCTCACACGCAATGCAATGTAGTAGCTATGCAGACTATGTACCTATGTGGATACATACAACACTATGCTTTTATGCACTATACTTAATACTTTCCATTTACCGTAAAGAACGACAATGAACATGAATTCAGACATGCTTTCTCATTGTCCATCTAATCACTACACATGTATCCTATAAAATTGTCCAGTGCTACAGACCATATTCTAGTACATAAGTGTAACACTAGACTCTAACTCTACTAATGTATGCATGCACCGACTGCGACTCTTAGGTACAATAGCTAATCGTAAGTAAAACTATACAACCACTACCTATATGTATGTATGTATCTATATATTTATTAGTAAGTATATTCCTAGTTAGGTAGTTGTAGTTGTAGTATTATGGCAATCACTAACTCTTCGTTTCGTCGTCGGGAATGACTGACTGACGATTTTGTGAGAGTGAGTTGACTTGCCTGGACTCACTGTACTCACTGAGTCTCTTTTTCTCTTTCACTCACTCAACAACTCCAGCCAAAACAAGTCAAGTCAAGTCACAGCCACATGAGAAATTATATTATAGCCCATACATGAGATTTTACATATACATAGGTAAATGCAACTATCAGTAGAACATACTACAGGTATGCATTTCACTATTTCCAATTCTCAAACTCCTCAGACTATTTATTTGCAAACTCTAACTACTTAAGTAGGAGTAGGGCAGAGTGAACCGACAGACGTCCTCTCCTGCATTTTCCCTTCCTTCAATTTCATTTCGTTTAGATTTTCATGTTTTACTGCTGTTTGTTCGACTAGTAATTCTACTCCCATCTCGTCATCATAACAAAACGACTAAACATCATAATATTCAGTGGCTACATTTTATATGTACGGAAATAAATTGCTAGTAGCAATAGAAATGCTATTAGCTATTTATGTGTCCAGCTTTATATTCAAGTTATTATAGACTAGTGACTAGAGAGAGAGAGAGAGAGTGGCTATAATTATAATTATTTCTAAACTTTCCATGTCGTCTTCTATGTATAAATTTTTCTGTTTTACCTGCAACTTACTTTATTAGAAAAGCTGGAAACGCACAAGTAAAGTAATTTTTTAGATATATGGTTTCTGTAGGGAACCCCATTAATTTAGCTTTCATTTTTTTCACTTGAATATTATTTTTTCTTTTGATAGTTTTAGCTAGGTGTGTATATAAAAGTCCAAGCTGAATTGATGTCCAGTTGAGTCCTTGAGTCTAACAAATATTATTAAAGAAATACAAAGCAGACTTTCATTTTTATTCGAAAGTCAGGAAATGTCATACGTAAGAGTAAAGTAAGGCTAGGAACGAGGGAACGACTTATAATCATGTCATGATATTTTAGTCGGGGCAGTTAGTTCTCTTTCGGGATGACGGAGTGACTTACTGGATGGATAGCGGTGAAAATAAATGAAAGAAAATAATAATAACAGACTAATGACATTTGTCGTGTTCTAAAAGAAATCAGACGGGCACGAGGAGTGAGTGTAGCGAGACTGGAAATAAAATAACCAAAACCAACTCTGCACGTAAATATTAATAAACAAGCTTAAGAATTTAATGTCGAGGCATGTGAGGATATTTGTCTTGGTTTTCCATATCTTTCTAAATTAGTAACTTTAGATTACAAGTGTTATCGAACTTAAGGCAAATTAAATTGGTGTACGTTCATATAGATTAAATAAATAGACAATTCAATTTCGTCAGATATGTCATGTTTGCAGCTCCATACAAATCTAATTTTCGCATCGACTAGACATACAGACAACGAAGACAGGAAAAAGATTTTCGGATTAAAGATGTATTTCATAGGGAATATTTATTAGTTTTATGTTTTGAAGGTCTCGGTAAGAAATCAAAAGCAATCAGGAATAATTCGTTATTGATTTACAAGTTCCCGAAATGTAAATTCTAAATGCACTCAGGTGTATATATTCTATTCAGGTGTTTAGCCGAATGTGGCGTTATGATACATATTATGCCAACTACTTAGTTTTTTTGTTTAATATAAATCTATTGTATAATGGTGTGTTTATAATATTTATAATATATGTATGTCCGTGGAGCAATATTGATGCTATTATTGTGAATATGGGAAAATGTGCATAATATAGCAATGAAAATGAAGACTCAGCTCAGTCAAGTCAGTTTCAAACTCATCTTTGTTCATCACAGCAACTTTCCATACTTCCATGCATTCCATATTATACAAAATATTCGTAATTGTACTTAGGTACATAGTTTTTGAACTTAACTTATGAGAAAAAAATGTATAGATGTGATGTAAATGCAGAACATACATACATAAGCCCCTTACGTATATATTATAACTATAAATGTGGAGTATTTGGAATACGTACAGGCAGGAAAAACAGCAGTAGTCCTGGCAGAGATAAAATAAATAGCGGGTAGCACCGATATAACTTATATGCACGGTATGGTAAGTAGTTATGTATATAAATTGTATATAGGAAGTATAATGTAATGTGCTTATGCTTATGATGTGAAAGGATGAGTCGGCATGTGTACCATGACGAGTTGAGTTACGACCTTCGTAGAATTAATAATGTGTATTCATGTTATTTTCCATTTTCTGAGTGAAATTTGTTAGAGTTGAGTTGAAAGTGGAAAAAGAGACGGTTGGTTTGGCTTTGGCTCGCTCCGCATTGCTTTGGCATGAATTGAGGGAAAGGGTCCAACTATACATTTATATCCCACTTCCTAACTAAGGGCAACACAACACACATATTATACAGGCAGACCGAAGTTTTTGAATAATTTCATGAAAATCTGCATCTGCTACTGCATGCCGTTTGTCCCATATGAATGTGTTATGTATTTATGTGAAGTTGAGGTACATACTTACATAGATTGCATACCTTGTCTTGCTATGCATTTTATAAATATGTTACGTTACCTTATCTGCTGTCTGGCAGACAGATATTGCATATGTAGCCCTATTTATTTACAACATCCATACATAACTAGGTATCCGCTTACCATTACTTTTATAATATTACACATTCGTAAATAAGTAGGTAACTACCTACTTACACTTATATATGAGTAATGGATTGATACATATTACAAATATATATAATATTGTAAATGCATTAGTGAATGCTTGGGTTCGGGAGAGCAAGAACAAATTCTAACTCAAACTGAGTTCACTCTGAAAAAGTGTACTTCCATATTAAATTCTATGTGAATGAATAACTAGGTTTTTGAGGAGAGTGAGAGAATAAAGGAAACACAGAGCAGCACTTTGCCACAAATTCAAGCTCATCGATATGGAAATGGAGAGAAATTCAAGTAATTCATGCAGTGTGCATATTGAATATTGATTGAAGAGAGTCCAAGTGTGTAAATGGGTTTCCGCAAAGGGCAGCAAAGCAAGACTAGGTACATAACACACATCTACTTTCGATGTATGCCTAATAATATGCTTTGTATTCTATTCTATTTGGCTTGGATGGATGTGTAATCGGTTTAAGTATATGTATGAATTTGTACAGTACTTACTTACCATGTGTATTGTATTTGTACTACGTACATGTACGGATGGGCATCCATTATATTTGTATTGTATTGTTGTTCTGCTACGCACGTTTACATACTTCTATCTATATTACACTAAGTTCGATCCTTCCATTACCGCATGCATACATATGGATTCATAATATTCTACTATCTTAGTCGAGAGAGAATGGAAAATTAAAATGTAAACTAAACTACGCAAATGTAGTTGTTTATGTATACATAAATGAATTTTTCTTCCATTATCCAAGCCATATCGTCAGAAAAGATATGCTAATGGCACAATGAAGTTCCTCCAACTAGAATAGCTACTATATACCTACTCTAATTGTAACTAGGCTATCTCCTTCTAATATCACGTCTACATTATTGCATAGGACTTATAATGAAGGAAAAGGGACTTTAGTACCCAAATTCTGCGTTGCATAATATAATCAGAAGTACATTCACAATAACTGTGTAAAATTTTATAGGTTCGTAATTATCTATGTAGGCAGTCATGTGTATGTGTAAAAGGTAAATGGATGTAGTATGTACATACTGTAGTTAAAAATGGAAAAGCAGATTTTATTATGCCCTGCTGCATAAAATTTTGTAATACCTACAATGTATTTTACTTTCTTTGTCTGCTTGCTAATCAGTTGAATTCTGTTCTCATTTGATAAATGTAAGTAAAAGGATAGAAAATGGGAAAAGGGAAACAGGAGAGTATGTGCATTCAATATTTTATACTTAATTCATCTTGTGTAACGATAGATGTAAATAAGGATATACATACATACATAAATATTACATTTATGTATGTATACGTCAAAGTGTAACTGTAACAGTAGCAACATTGCATTGGTTCGTCCTGTACAAATATATATAAAGTGTGAGCATTATGCATAAGTTTCGTTATATTATGGTGTTGTAGACTTTTAGAGTACTTCTGCCTGTGTGTCCATTGAGAGATGCAGAAGCACTCGTTTATAATATGTATCCTTCCGATTTTCCACATTTCTGTGAAAAACATCTGCCAGGAGAACGCGTGGCTTGGACAAAAGGGTCTAACAATCAAACCTAAACTTCAGTCAGTTTGCAAAATGAAACTTTTTTGTAGAAAATGAAAATTTATATTCCTCTTGTTAGGAACGGAGCCTTTTCCAAGAGATTAGTTCTTTTTACACGAAGCAACAGTCGGAGTGAGTAGTGAGTAGTGAGTATTCGAGTGCCGGTTTCAGCACACGCTCGCCCCAATTTCATTTCAAATCTGCACAAAAGCTCGGAAAAAACCTGCCTTGCTTTGCCTTGCCTGCCCTACGCTCCCTATCTCTACACAAAAAACTTCCATGACAAACGCCCGTAGGAACTAATACATTTACGTATAAAAATGCCTCTCATTACTTTCAAGTCCTTTTCTGTGCCGACTTGTGTGTTATGCCTTCTGTACTTTCATGTGTGTCTAAATGCACCAAGGAAACACTTTTTGCCTCTAAAACGCTTTTCTCTAAATCCTCATTTTTTACTTTTACAATTTCATTGTATTTTTCCGTGAAACGAAAGTCTACCTTTCAAAATAAGGGAACAATGACTACTACTACATACATACATCCTCTAAATCCTCTCCCTGTCCGCTTCCATCTATTAACGTTAACAATACTGTACATAAAAAGAGAATTGAACATTGAACTTAATGCAATAACCCTACACCTAGTAAATAACTAACATTAATAATGGTAACTTGTAACTATTGGCAGCAGGCAGGCATCAAGTAGTAGAAATAATAATCTAGTGACTAACAACTTGTCCTTTAATTCAAGTCAACCCATTGTTAACTCATAGGACCACCACCACAACAAAACTAAAGTATGTGTATTATTTATATTGGACATCCATTGTTAACTCTAGAATATATAACACTTATAGACAATTTTTCCCTGCATCCCTATCACTATATAAGTAGCAATGGGGGTTTCTCATATGTTTAATACACAAGTTATAATTTATACGGGTAGACAGAACACATACATTCAATTGCTTGGATTGGAGTTTCTGATTGGATTTACTCGGTACTTTGTGCTAGTGTTATGCTATGTAATGCTGCATCTATATAATATCCTCTTTCATCCCAATACCAACACCACACTAAATATATAGCACACCACATCATAATTTTGATGCTCCAAATCAACACTACTCCGCCCATCCCGCCTTTGTTTCCCAACTTGATTGGATTCTCACTCCAAAAAGGCACATTTTCCACTCGAAATGACCCGTCGACGAATTATTGCCTTAATAGAAAGTTCACTGTATCACTCTGACTATCTCTCCAGCATTTCGCAATTTCTTCTTGGATTCTACCATATATACTTAGCTCTCTCCCTCTAATTTCCTAACGAACACTGACTTGATCTTGATTTAAGTCATTTACCGTTAACTTCTCTCTTGTCAATACACATAGTAACCGTCTAGACAATTTTCTAGTACAAGAGACTACGCATGTATTCCAAGAATACGCTCATTATTCCGAATTTTATACTTGCTTGTTTACTGCCAACTGCTTACTATTATATAATCAAAGCATACCTACTATGTACTTCATTCAAGTCTGATAAACAACATTTTCCTTGACCTCGCTCTATTATTTATAGACTTGTAATAATAATCAAGTTGTTATTCAGGTATTTTCACTTTAATTATATTTAATTAAAGGAAAATGTAGAGCGAATTTTCATTGATTAATTTATGTAGATAGTTATTACATTATATAAGGCATTTCTAACTACCTACTTTTAAATATCCATAGCAGAAACTATTTGATATATTGGGTAATATTATTATGATCTAAAGTTTTGATGAAATACAACGCAATATGTATTCATGCATTAATTTGTTTAGTTTGATAGGTGTATAGAGTTCTTGGTAAAATTCGGATTGTAAAATAAATGAATAAACAGTGGCAACGGGTGTCTCTATGCAGCGCAATAAGTAGATGATGGGGCTTACGAAATATTATGTATTATACACATATATATAAATGGGCCTACAACATAAATTACGTAAAAGATGGATGACATACTTACGACGACATGTGGTAATAGGTGAAATTCGATTTTGAAAACAATATTGCCAAAAGTTACTGCGTTCAAAAGCCAGGGGGAAAGAGGCACACATACGGACATACAGACGGAACATGACGTTTTTATAAGATATCCACAATTCTTTTTGTAGTACATAATATAAATAGACAGGAGGATAAGGAGCAAGTTGAATTCAAGTGAAGTGAAGTTGAGTCGATTCATTCTTTGGTTTGGTTTGACTTGACTGCTATTCTATTTGGAGTGTAGCGTATCCGAGGATACCGACAGAAGAAACCACGGAACCGAAATAGTAGAGTATATACAAATAGTAACATAGTGCATAGAATGTGGGGGTAGGCAAAGGCAGAGTCAGAGACCTTCGCAAGGAAATTGAATGAAAAGACGAAGTCGTTCAAGTTGAGAGTCTCTAGGATTTTAGAGTGGTTCTTCTCACTACTTTAACATGCTCGGAGGCAAGTGTACCGTACCGTAGTGTATTTGAGAGGAGAGAGAGAGTAGTATTGGATAGGTCTCGTATCTGGTCCTACAAAATCGTTTTCTATGGAGAAAGAGAGAGGAGGAAGAGGAAAGAGTCTTGGAGTTGTATTTACTACTGGAACTACACACATACATACATACATCCATAGAGTAGTGGTATTATGTTGTGAGGGTCAGTGCTCATGAATGAACTCACAGAAGAGACTCTCTACTGTATTTATCCCTCTCTATCTGGTATCTAGACTATGGAGTACTTATATAGAAGGATACACACTTACACACAACAAGTAGAGATACAGAAACAAATACTACACAGAATGGGACATAATGGTAGTCAAGAAAACATTCAGTGCACTGCACTTCCATCTTACTCAACTCCTTTCTATATCCACCCATTCTCTATCTGTATGTATTTATATTGTACATACTTGCATCTGTATCCTTTCCTATATATAGAATAATATGTATGAATGTCTTTCTAAGAACACTTGCACTTGGCTTTGGCTTTGGTTTTCCTTCCGTGCATTATCTAGAAGCAAAACATATACTATAGGGGATGCAATATATATTGTATGTA
Source organism: Tomocerus mixtus (assembly GCA_034694165.1). Classification (NCBI taxonomy): domain Eukaryota; kingdom Metazoa; phylum Arthropoda; class Collembola; order Entomobryomorpha; family Tomoceridae; genus Tomocerus; species Tomocerus mixtus. The sequence continues at coordinate 62,784 of JAQFYC010000130.1, read as the reverse complement.
GTCGATAAACGCAGTTTTGCTATACTTTTAGTCGAAATAGATCTATTCTTCCAACTACCGACTACCGACTACCGACCCTACTGCACTATTTATGTTGGTACTACGTGAATGTTCCTTCGAACTGGAGCTACGAACGAGTAATAGACTAGTAGGAGTTATAGGAGCTAATACCAGCCAGCCAGCAAAGGAGGATCAAGTGCATTCCTTTCCTCCTATTCTATTTTTATGTTATTATATATGTTCTATAATATATTATATATATGTAGGTAGGTTCGATAGGACGCATCAGCAGCTACTAAATGTGTAAATGCATTGTATACCAGACCAGAGACCAGACCTAGTTACGTATTCCACTATTTTCCTAATATCTGTTCTTACTCCTTGCAATTCCTACTCTGTTGTAGTTATATCCACTATAAATATATAGGGAAATGCAGTCCGAAGGCTTAATGCTGTAGTTTGGCGAGCGCAGAAAGAGAAATGTCTGCTCCACTCTATTCTCTTCCATCATTCTACAAATTGTTTAGAGGAATAGGTGCAAACGTCTAAAGAATATCTGACCAGTAGTCTGCAAAATTTTCTGTTGTTATTTGTATTTTTTTCTGAAGTTTAGTTGATGTTAACCAAAATGTATTTGCACACCCACCTATTAATACAGATTATTATTATGTATATTTACTCTTGCAACTATATTTTACTTAAAAAAATAGTAGAAATTAAAATAACATAGGCCAGTAGTAAATACAAAAAAAATAAAAATTTCTGTTGTACTAAATACATAGAATCCATGCTTTAAGAAAGGAAATAATAATATGAATTCGTACTTTGAGTTTGGAGGAGTGAATTATAGTTAAATAGCATATTGCTTGAAATTGAGACACACATGCCATTCAGTTTATAAATTCTTAGGTGAATGAAGTGTAGTAGCGGTAGCGTAAGTGTAAGTAGTATACTGTATGTGGCCCATCACCTGTCAATCTTCCTTCTGCTGTCAGACAGGACAATTCACCTGTGACTAGAGCTCTGCCGCACGTAAGGCCGACGGCGCCTGCATGAGTACATTTTTACAAACTTGTGTTTTATTTATCATCTGGCTGGTCTACTTAGCTATAAGCCTCTAAAAGAAAGTAGATTGAAAATATCCATGTCAATCCTAAATGTAAGCTTTTCTAATTATCAAACGAGTTCGAGTGTCTACCTTTGCAGATTTATTTAGAATTAGAGCCACCAATAGGTTTCCATTGTGTACAGTGTACAGGTGCTATTTAATCAAGTTATCCCAATGCAGAAAGGTATTAGATCATTTTCAATTTACAATTCTACTTACTTTAGCAGTTGAGATATCTGTATTGATATAAAATAATACATAGTATCTAGCTCTGTTATCCTTCTTACCTACTTAAGTGCGCACTAACTTGCTTGCCTTAGAATATACCGAATGGAATACTTACTTTTCAACTTTCTCTGGTATACTATAAACGATTCGTGACACATGTGTCCCAAGCCACGCCACACTACACGATGGCAATGCCAAAGCAAGGCAGACCAATCCAGACAAGAGCAGGCCAGGCCAGGCCAAGCCACGTATGTATGCATGTTGGTTTAGTTTTTAAATTCCTTTCCCATTGAAAGACAGGACGTGCATGGACTATGAAACGAAAGACTATTTATTTTAAGCATGTGAAGGAATTGTGAAGGAGTTCGTTTGGTTTATGTTTATGACTCAATTACTGTTGGAGTGCCATGTACTATTAATGCAGATATTGAGTTGGGCACTTATAAAAGTTGTAAAGTGGAAACGCAGTAAATGTGTGCTAATTGTACGGAAATTCGTTCCAGGACTTTGTGGCTTGACTTTTAAATAAAAGTGAAGAAAGTGTACCATTAGAGAATTCTACTGTAGGTACTGCGTGGATATGAATAGCCACAAATACAAATGTAGAAAGGAGCCAGAATTTTATCCAAATGCATATAAGTTGGCTAAAAAGGTTATGCATATAAGATAAAAATATTTTTGCCCATTTGTAGGTAGTATTAGGTATGGAATGGCCTACCTTCGTATACAGGTATACTTATTTATTATGTGTATGGATTTAGTTGGTTCTGTAAAGTTATAGTAAGACTGAGAGTTGAGAGCAAGCAGGCAGGCGTAAATAGTTGAATTGCGAAGATCTCGTGTTGTCTTGAGTTTTTTCATGTTTCATGGAAGGAGAGAATTCATAAGGACACTTGGGGCGTCTGAGATTGGAAACAATGAGATTTATATATAGGAGCTGAAAAAGCTCTGCTCGCCATGGCGCATTCATTTTTTGTAGAGTGCCAAAAAGTGGAGACCAGGGCGTTGCTCACATCCCTTTTAAACATACACATCTCTGGCTTTCATCCGTTGACCAATTGAGATGAGATTTGAGCTAACCCTTTTGTGTGGGCCGGCTGGTAGGAGGCTTCACCCTTTACTTTTCCTAGTCGCTCACTCATATAGAGTCAGGCTGTCGAGCTGATGAGAAAAGGAGCAGCGGAAAGCCTAGTAAATCTGCTAAAGGAAAAAGGATGAATGATCCCATAGCTCTGTCATCGTAATCTGATGAGTCTCCATTAGGACTTCACTGTCCGTCCTTCCGTTTCATCCCAGTCACTCTTTTAGTCTGTTGACAACCAGGAATTCTCGCGACTACTCGCCAACAACCATGCAACTATGTCCCAATCCCAGTCTCCAAAACACAAATCTACATCCACTACTTTTAGTCATACTTTTTTCAATCCTACCATTTTACTTATACTACATAATGTATATTGTAATATTGCATTTTAGTATCTGCATTTCTATAGTACACACTACCAACTACCTTTTCCCTCTTATAATTTTCTAACGCATTGTACAATATTTATGTCACACGTGTTTGGTATTAAATAATATACCCAACTAATGTATTTGTAAAGCTGAAGATTATGCACTCTCTGTAGATACTTATATGGTATATCATATTATAAATATGATGCACCCTATTTTGGCAGAATAATAGCAATAGTCTAATTTTTCCTTGCGGTGTGGTTTTCCTCAATGTCAACAGCCGTACTATTATTACCGTATATGTTACAATTAGAAATCACCTTCTTTTGTGTTTCATCTCTGATGTCACAGAATTTCTGTGGACCCTAGAGATTACTAAAAAGCCTGTCAGTTTAATAATGGATATTCTACACGTTTCCTTTCATTTGAAAATAAGTAAGATTCCTAATAGCAATGTACTCTGTGCCCTTTATCGTATTACATAGGTAGTTGGGTACAGCGGACGTATTGAATTATTGGGGAATAATGACGTAAATATTAAAACCTCGTGTGTATCAAAATGAACCACAATTTTTGGTCGAATATCCATGTATTTTGAGCTTAAATACAATAATAGCCTTCTTATATTTCTGGCTAAATATTTTTAATTAAACCAATATAACTAGTTTACTGCGTCATTACTGATTCTAGAATTATTTACCCTAATTCTTAGGTTATATAACCACAACCTTGGAATATTATTGGATTGTCGTTTAATGACCTATGCAATTTAATATTATTGAAAGATCCATTGAAAATTGATATAACCTATTAATACATTGCTTATCATGATTACCATTATAATAGCCTCTGTAAGTATGTGCATATTGTCTTTATTTTGTAAACAAATTTAGTCGTATTATGTAAGATAAGTAACATACAATATTAGAGCAATTTCTTTTGGGATTGAGTCACGGATTTTGTATTATTGTACGATGTTTTTATATGAAATTATTCGGCTATTATTTAATGTATTTAAGTAGAGTGGAAGTGGAGGTATGTCCATTGGTACATAATATTATTATGGTATTGGGAGCATTCAAACAAAAATGTTTGGTTATTAAAAAGAAATAGGGAAGGTAGAGTGGACTAAAAATAAAGTAAAAACGTTTGGAAATAAAAGATCGACTTTGGGAAAGTAGTGGAGAGGAGCTTTAGCTGCGGAATAGTAGGAATGGGTGCCTCTTTAATGATATGGCTTTGACTGTAACTAGCAAGTAATAGATGGGAGAAACTGAGGGAAAGTTAAAGGCAAAGCAAAGTTAAGTTACATTACATGGAAGGGAATAGTAAGCTAAATGAAGGAAAAGAGCTGGAATATAACTAGTAGATCTAACCAAACGAAACCAGATGCTTTCTAATATTATTATAGGACACTCAGTATAAAATACTAGCTAAAAGTAAGAAAGTCTATCTACTATTCCTATATTTACATATACTATATGTATTACATAGTGCATACAGTATAATATAAATAGAAGGGAGCCTGGGATAAGGTGCCTAGGCACCTAGGACCTAAAAGATATACATTTTTCTCTAGAAAGAGAGTAAGAAAGCAAGTCCTAGTTGCATTGGACAGGAGTAATTTTCATTAATTCCACTGAGGAAAAGCGAACTCTAAAGCGGATGCTTATATGGAATAGAAGGCAATATTTCTTGGACGATCAATATCTCAGCCGTCCACTTTTTGTGTCCACACATAACTTTGAAATACATAGGGAATGTGATACTCGTATAATTGGACGTGGATAGGAAAACTCTCATATTCCTTCCCTTCCTTCTTCCTTGTCTTACATACATTGCCCGCTTCCTTGCTCTCCTTCCACTCTGACTTGACTTCACTTCACTTCACTGCTTTGGCTCTTACTTTCTTTAGTTCACTTTTCTTCCTCTCTTTCACCCTCAACCATATACTACATTACATACTTACTTTTACTTTATATTGTAGAGTAGAAACGTCGCCCCGTTAAACTCAACTCAACGCAACTCACAATACAATGCCGGCCGGACTCACACTGTACTAGTGCAATGGCAATGGACATTCATTTCTACTCTTTATAATAATATATACCTACAAATACCTATCTCCCTTGCATATACTTACTTATTATGTAGTTTAGGTGTATATGTCTAGGTATTATCATTATAAAAGTAGGTAGTATAGGTTAGGTTACGTTATGTTACGTCCACAATCCCATCAACTCAAAATATCCGTGTACTTTCCTCTTTCTTTCCACTGCGTCTCCTCACCGACTGACTTCTTTCCTTTATTTTCCTCTCTCATCACTTACTGCGCTTTCCTGTGACTTCAGTTCAGTTCAGTTGAGAATTCCAAGAGCAACTCTAACTCCAAGACTCCAAGTCCAGTCAGTCAGAGTCACTTTTTTTACTCAACTCCACTACTCGACCAACATCCTGCCATTAGACACGAAATGTATTCCACAAATATTCTTTACACTTTCGAAACAATTGTCTGTCCATTCGGCCCATGTTATTTGTATACTTTACTTATAACCATGTCTATCTATGTAATACATAGCTCCATATATGTACTATGTATCTGTATGTACTTATGTCCAGTGAATTATTACATTGCATGGCTTTCTCTCATTCGCATTAAGCAACTCAAATGATTTCTTCTTGTGCACATAAACTTATATTTCTACATTCATGAATGAAGCGTACTTACACACATATGCACTATACTATGTAATGTAGTATAGTGCGTGGATACTTATTATTTACCTGGCATATAATTTATCTGCAAGTAAAACAGTTGCATACATTATCTTACATTATATTATGGAATTGTATAATGTTACGTAAATACTTGGCTTTATTTCATGTCTAGCTAAAGTTCTAAGTGCTGTGATATGCTAAAGGAAGCCAAGAAAATGCCAACTAGGCCAGCCGGTTGTGTTCAGTTCAGTTTAGTTGACTTGACTTCATTTCGAAATCCTGTGCAGAATATTTTACACTATGGCATGAAAAGTTAGAATGAAACTCAAGCCTCCACTGTTATTCTTTCCTTTTTTTCATGTTCATCATAACTACAAAAAATCTGGTATGCTTGATGGAATGAGTAGGTCGTAAATAAATAGATACATACACCAGGAACAACTATCAACAGCAAAAGGCAGCTACTACGTAGTGTAGTAGGTTTATATATGTATACATAGGTACATACATTGTAGTTAAACCCATAATGTATGTACTTAACAATAACTACTTCAACTATACATAGGTATGCATATAAATACGTACTATACATAAAATTACAAAAAGTAGCTGCAATTGAGCATTTCTTCCCTAGCTCTTCACTATACAATCTACACAATGCAGTGAGTGCTTATGCTCAACTCAAAATCAGACCAAAATGCTCAACTCAAAACATTCTATGACATGATTTTCTATATATTATACTTACCTGCATGCATGTTTGCAATAACTACGCAATAATAGAAGTATAAGCATGTTAGATATATCGTACTAACCCCAATTGACTAAAAACATGTACCATACCAAGGCAGGTATACTATGTATTGTATTTATACGATGAATCATAATATTTAAGTTGAAGATGTGCATGCTTACAATTTGTTATTGTTAATTTGGTTTATCATACGAGGAAAGAAGGAAAAGAGAAAGTACCTAACAATAACTATACTTATCCGTAGCTATATACTGTTATTACCAAGCACTTATTATAAAAGACCATTAGACCAGCATGATATTATGTATAGAACATGGCAGTACTTCAGATTGTAGTCAATATCAAAGTACCATCATGGAGGCTCATGGAAATGGAACTAAGCATCAAAATACTGCAAGAATGACAATTTTCAGTTCGATTCCATTTATATAAATTATGATTAATACATTTTTTGATTTCCATAATTTAATACTAATATCATTTTTATTTGGAGCACGTTTTTATTAGTGCATCATATTAATTTTTAAAATTTGTTACATATTTTAATGGCTTTAATGCAGGTGGGTAAATAAAGAGTTTTCAACAGAAGAACATACATAAATACATTCTCCCTCCATATAGAAAATGTATTGTTCCCTCCGCTCCATAATACTATAACTCTATATAAATCTATACATAAACAAGAAAGAATAGGTGCAGTTAAAGGATGTGTTGGTTTGGTGTTTGTATGCATGAGCTATGAACTTGTAAATTGTTATAGTGGGAAAGGAAGGAAAAGCAGGCAGAATAACACGAGTGCCTATAAACATAAGTAGTAAGTATGGAATGGTAGTAGTATTTCTATACATAAGTGCAGTCGTCCATGGTTGTTGAGCGCCCGTAAGTGTGTTTGTCGCCAGTGAGTTGAGTTGAGTTGAGCAGAGTTTGAGTAGGAGTGAGATATTATTATTATTTTGAGAGATTTAGGATTCAACTGCTAGACTGTGTGTTGTAAGTTGTAAGTGTAAGGAAGGAAGGCTTCCACTACTATCTAACCATTCTCAGCAATTCAAGTTTAAATGTCATGGATCAATTTTTATGAAAGAAGGATGTAGTGAGAGGAGAGGCTAGGTGAAGTCAAAATAGAGTTTTTATTCGACAATTCCATGAAAATAGTTTGGTTATGATCTGCATCCACACCGATCAAGAGTTTACGTCTCTTCTCTTGGGACTCACTTTCACGTATGTGACGAGATGTACTCTTCACTCACTTTCCCATTCTACTTTGTACAGTGCTCTGTCTGCCACGTATATTCTCCTGCCATTCTATAATGTCACAAAGTTATTCCAACGCTGCATAGAGCTATTACTTTGTAATATTATTTAGATACTTCATAATATATTTAGGTATATATGTATGTGCACATTAAGATTTGCCATCCACTCTGATGTCTATACATGTATGTATGTATGTAATAATATACAATGTTGTACTCACTGTACTACACTCAACTCTTTGTAATCTGTATGTATGTAGTAGTAAATAAGGAGCCAGTTTAGCTTTTAATGTGTCTTCCTTATATGTACTTACCTATATATGTGTGTAGTACAAATACATACATTGTAATAATGCATTGTGCTTTGCACAAACCCTGGTTTGGTTTGGGTTTCCTCATAACAAGAAGTGCTTCAAACTTGCAATTCTCAAGACCCCGCTGTCGAACCTTATAACACCCAATGCCAAAAAATTTCACAAAATAATGTTATTTTCCTAGCTACAAAGTCAGAAGATTTAAAAATTGACTGCTTTACATAATTTATAAATATCGATACTTAAATAATCAATATATCCAACACAAAAGTATACAGAAAGCGAAATACCAAACTTCTTTATATTTGTAGGCTAACTTATTATAAAAGCATATTATTGCAATAACACTGTTTCTGCTTTGCATTTTGAATTTTTGAAATCCTCGTAAAGATATGCACAAATTTCACCTGTCACGTGACACTCATTGTTTACTTAATTTTACATTTTTTGTTTTAGAATTACATTGAGGAATTTAATTGGCAATTTAATGTTTGACGGAGGGATCTTGATAATGTATGATATTTTAGTACATACTATATACATATAGGGTGAGTGAAGTGAGTTTGAGTTCAGAAGGAGCGAACCAAAAGAGAATAGAAGAGCGCTGATCGAGTGAGTTGAGTTGACTTGGTTTGGCTTGAGTAGTATTTACATGGGCGACGGAGGAGAATCAGTTTTACTTTTAGCGTTAGCTGCTTCTCGATGCTATTGCTGGAAAGCATCCTTCCAGTTAAGTTAAGTTTTATATCCATAGCATTCCAGTTACGTAATACTCTCTTTCTCCTATGCAAACTATCATATTCTCTATCATAAAAACACAATTAGGAACTTTCACCATAAATCCAACTCGCTTATAATATGATGTCGACTACTTCCTACATTTATGTATAGTTCCAATGGCCGCCTTATGATATGATTATGAAATTGCATAGAAATACGTCCTGCAAACTAGAGAGCCCATAGCATACTGCTTACTTTTACTTGGCGTCGCATTATTTTCAAAGGAAAGGAAAGGCAACAAACCAAATGTGTTTGGCTATCTCTAATACAGCCGTGCCTATCCTTACTACATTAGAAAATCTGAAGCCGGACTAATAATATGTAAGCTATATTTAAGGTATGTACGTATACATCCTTTTTAATAGCGTATAATAACTTTTTTCCTTAGACCTGCCTATACATAAGTATATCCAAGGCAAAGGTATAAGTACATACATCTTTTACATAATGTTGATACAATATCATTCTACCATAGGTATAGCTATACTGTGCTGACCATGCAATGCACCTTCATTTATTGATACATTATTTATTAGCAAACACAACAGTATTTATGCACCACAAAAATCTAAATTCCTACTAATATTTATAACTGTACTTGCATAAAGTGCAATAGAATATTACGGATATTTAAAAGATTAAATAAATGAGTCCATCGGATTTAAAAGTTTTGTTTTGGCTAGGGAATTCCTTTTGTGTGGAATATAAGTAGCGCGAAAGCCACAGCTAAATGATAATACAGCAGAAAGGAGTATTTGTAGTATAGTATGGTGCTTATAATATAAAGGAACATTTATAAGTATCTATCAATCCACAGTTAGCAATCTAAATAGTATCGTAATTTCATAATACATAGTGCATAGTAGATTGGTGCAGTAAACAGTGTAATCATGGAAAGAAAAGAATAGAAAATAAAAGTTTACTTTCATTTATGTTCACAGAAGAGATATTATTTAGTTATAGATGGCTAGAGCAAAAGAGAGTAGAAGATTTTGTGTAGCTGTGTGTATGAATGTGTGTATGTTGTTGTAGTTATATTATTAGTAGATATCTGTATGTATTTCTAATAAGTTGGCATGTTGAGTTCAATATATTTGGGAGTTAGAGTTAGTTGGATATATATATTATAAGGAAGCTTGTTTTGATTGCTGATTACTTGCGATTGGATGCCAGTGCCATTATGAAAGGGAGCCCTCTCGTCTCCCCATCTCATCTCATCTCGTGCATCCCAAAACTGGCCAAACTTTCGAATTTCCACATTTTTCCTCAATTTATGAGCTCAGAATCTCTCCCTGGTTTAGAGAGAATAGGTTTCTCTCTCTCTCGTCGTTGCTCATGACTAATGCCATCAGAATCAGACAAATCAAGTCCGTATCATCCATCCAAGCCAATGCAACCAGGCCAGGCCAGACCAGGCTCTCGCTGTTTTGCTCCATTTCTTTTGCTACCCTTACTCTTAGTTATCCTGTCCGTGTCTGTCTGTATTTCTACATGTATGCAACTGTTAAATACAGACCCTGTTTGGCTTGGCTTGGCTTCCTTTAGCTTTGGCCCTTCTCTTATTACAAATATGATTGTCAGGAAAACATTTTCTCTCTCAAATGTTGCACATTAAAAATATTATATTTTGCGTATATGGCTTGGATGTTGTCACATTGTATTGGAGGAATAGTTTTAGGGCAGAAAAATCTTATATTTCATATCTCTCCAAACAAAGCAGAGTACCTACCACATTTAGTAATAACAATATTCATTTTGCTCCAGCGTACATTAGAGACTAGCCGAGTTTCTTTTATCTTGAGTTTTCTTTGACATGCAACATCAAATGAAACCCTAAGAGTGCTTATCGTTAAGTTGTGCTCGGGAAAGCAGAGGCAGGGACGGCAAAGCAAAGCAGGGGTAGTAATAAGTCACATTCTTGGATGAAAGTCTGGTGAGGTGTGAGTTAACGAAAATGAGGGGAAACAAGTTAAAGCTGGACACAATGAGTAAGAGTTTTATATTTTATACTCCTCTCTATTTATATAGAGAAACTCTAACTTTAACTCCAACTGTTTGCTTGACGTACATTTCTGTAGTTATAAAGTATATTTATCCCTATACCTACCTATTCAATAATATATGAGGTCCACCTACACAGAAAACAACTACTGTACTGTTAAGCTAAAAGCCACCTACCTATATACTTAGATACTTAATGGTTGCTAAGATCTACAGATCTGTTGGAAGGTATTAAACAAGTAGGTATGTACATATATGTATATACTTTGAAAGTTTAACGCTGACACCATAAGCTTAGATACATATGCTTCCATCCCTTATTACTTACCATTAGATACTAACTACATATATATTATTGTTGGAAGATGTGCTACTACTACAACTACAGTTAGTATTTGTTCTGTACAGCGATTCCTCATAGTCTGACTGGACTATCTGGGACTTGTTCATCTTCTGTAATAGAAACCTAGTTCTTTTTCAGTTATACAATAGATATATAGAGATGGGCTGAGGAGATCATCCAAGGCACCAGGGCGTACAAGACCAACAACCAGTTTTTTCCTTTCTTTCAAGATCTAACTTGGAAACTGAAAGTTGGAAAGTGAAGCGGAGGAAGAAGGGAAAGTTAGAATGTGCAATTCTTAGTTGGCCAGTTTTTCTCAAGAGTTTTTCGAATGGAACGAAAGGAATGGGAGAAAATCTACTTTACAGAATGTACTTATATATCTGACTATGTTTCTTACTTTTACTACAACTGCTTACTACTTACATACTACTAACAGTTGTTCTAATAAGGCCGTAAGTAACATACTACCTACAATACATATAGTACAGCACAGTAGTATGTATCATCACTAGTTACTAAAGTAACCCGCTTCTTGCATGGCTTGATTTGACTTTTGCTGGCCTTAGTCCTCTTTCTTTGCTATTGGTACAGTTTTATACATCTTTTGTATACTTATAGGTACGTACATGTAGTGACTATTAGTAGATACCTTCTACTTTCTACTTTCTATTTCTACTATGTATTTATATAATATGGGTACCTAGTGAAGATGTGATGACTTTAAGCCCAGCTTGTCTTTGTGTTAGTGCACGTACATCCAATGAGATACATATACATACTTACAGTTACTCTGCTGCTACTTTGACTTGACTTCTTCTGACTTGACTTGAGTAGAGTTGACTACGTAGAATAAGATGCAATGTGGGAAGGCAGAAGGCAAAAAAGAATGGTCGATGAAATACAAAGATATGAGAATGACAGGGTTTTTGGAGATGAGCTCCAGCCAAGACGACTATTTGTTCCTGCGAAACTAAAGTTCAGCTCACTCACAATCAGTTCACTTCGCTTAAGATCAGATTCATTTCTAAATCTGTGCTCTTGCAGCCAAACAACGTTCCTTCCAACATTTTTCTTTCCCCTGCCCTTTATAACTGTGCAAGTAAAGTACGTACACTATATGACTATTACACTCACTGTCTGACTTTACTTCATTCTATGCATTTCTCTTCAATATTATTATTACTCTTCTGTGCCTCTACAGTTGCACAAGTATGAAAGAACTTATGATAAGCGGGAGAATACATAGTACGTACATAGGATATTATAATTTATATTTATTCTACAAGGTATACTTACGTATTACAAAGTAGCTCATATTTTCATATTTGTATGTAGCTAAATAGTCAATATGAGCTCAAATGCAGCGTCCTTCTTTCTTGTCTGCGGTATTACCTATTATCAAACGTATTCCCACGGGTATCAAAAAAGTATATTACTAAACTAATAAATTCGTTCTATAGCAGTCCAGCAACGTATTTAGCGAGCAATTTTTCTTTTAAAATTTGAAATAATTCAAACTAAAAGGCTTTTATATTTTATTTTTCAGTATTATATAATCAACTAATGGGCGTACGCTAAAATTACTGCTTATTCTACCACATAAAGATCACTTTACAATAAATATACCCGTATCGCCAGATTAAAATGAGAGTCAAGTCTATTTATAGATGCCATTGAAAGAGAATAAAAATCCCTTTTGCATATTACAGAGAAGATTATGATGCAGCTATTGTAAAATTGTAAAACGATATTATTGTTATAATTAGAGTGCATAGAGAACTAATAGGGAGTTTCCTTTAGTAATCTCCCGGAGCTCGGCATTTCCATGAAATAATCTGCGACTATGAAAACTGCAGTCATGTTTGATAGGTATAGCAGTGTGTCGTGGTGTATACATTTAGGTACTATGTATTCCACGAAATTACGTAAAACAAACCATCTTTTTCCTAGAAATTGTTTTTATAACTATGTTGTTGTGAAACTGTATCCCTTTCAACTATTTTCTATGCCTATACAAAGTTCTATTATATAACAACTTATTCTTGATGTCTGTTTTGGCCTGGTTTTGTATGAAGTTTGGATGTTTATGAACTGTATTGTATGTATTTATTGTACTGGGCTGACATGGAAGTACCTTACCTTCCTCACCCCTTTCCCTTCTGTTATCTTTGTCTTATTTACTAAGATAGTACAGATCAAAACAACAACCTTTCAAACAATCTGATAATGCGAGTTTCCATTCTTTCATCTCGAATTGAGGGCTATAATGCGTAGTGGATTCACTATAGATGAATGCATGCATCTGTACTGTAAACTGTAACTATACTACTCAGTGTAGCATAAGTAATTATGTAATGAGATTGAGTTTAGCATGAGCTCATTACATTTGCGGTTTGGCAAATTTTGCCTCGTTCTTGCTTCTAGATACTGTAGTACGGGATTAGTGGAAAACTTGTTCAAACTTATTTACATTTCCACATGCATTAATGTAATTCCCCATTCACATACGATTGCGTCGAATTGACTTAGAAAACAGAACAGAATGTGTTTAAATAATATGCCTCCTCTTACTTAACTCTCTTCAAAGTAATTACTTACTAACGGCGACGTGTCTTGTTCTCTACTACCTACTCTATTTACGTGGATTGGATTGGAATTGGATGTCTGCTACATTATAATAACACGCTTTCCTTACTTAATGAATGAAAGGAGGCATGCAATTTTAAGTTGGCTCGTGTATAATACCTACCTACGAGTCCACGTCTGATTTTGCTGTATAATAAGTGACATTGCCTTTCTGTCGTGAATGTGAACTGGATGAGTTCACTTCACAGTTCACATGAATCTATGGCTTTAGATGGCGAGTAGTGCAAGTTATTATAATTTAGTATTTTGGTGAATTTGGGGAGACTAGCTGGAATGATTAGGTTTGTTTGGTCCGAAGAGAGCGGAAAGTTACTTAACTTTAATTATCTGATTTGGAGAAGGATGGCCGATAGTTTCACTACAAGCTTGTTATACTTCCTACTACTTTTGTGTAGGCGAATTTATAGCTATACAAGTACGTAACATCATACTGGGAATTTCTTATACTATAGGTACTACTTTTAGATGGCTTAACCTTACATTACCTAAGTATAGTATAACCATTTCCTTGTTCTATATTAAGATACGCGTACCTAAATGAAAAGTTCATCAGGTTCATTTTCATATAGATAGATGCATAGAAAATTTATAATTATGTGCGGAAGAGATTAGGATTGCATATAAAGTTAAATACACACATACGCAGATTATATCTCCATTGATAAAGTATGTATCTATACATTTATACCTAAATACTCTACATATACATAGGTAGGTGCGTATTATAACTCTTGAATGAATTCGGTAGTAGTAGTAAGTAAGGGTACATTATTGGTTACTTCGCTATACATATATAGAGATTTGAAGTTGTTCACAAGTGAGTCCAACATTTCATTTCGTCTGGCTAACTGGCAATGTACTTACTAATAGTTTCTGGCTTGTAGCTTAAGTATGTAAGAGATGAGTCATTCATGAACACAATATAATATAACACGAGAGGGTCTTAGTCCAGCCTGGTCATAGTTGATGCTGTTGATGAGAATGAGAGTCTCCGTTTTCCAAACTCAATTCAACAATGCAGAAAAGAAAGGGAATGGAAGTAAGCCGAGACGTAGAGATATTTGAGTGTGTAGTGTATGTGTAAGACAAAACAGAGTCTGGATCTGGATGAAGGAAGGGGAACTTTTGTTAAGAAGAGTAGAGAAATGGAAATGAGTGGAATTGTGTGGGAGTCGTCCGTCAAAGGGTTGTCCCCCATTTCTCATCTATACATCACATCACTTTACTCATTTTCAGTCACTGACTGGACTGATTAAGTGAATTCAGCTCAGCTCAGTTCAGTGTCACTCTCTACAATAAGTATATCCAAGCAAGAAACCATCGCAACAAACATGCCAACCAAACCACAGCCTTAATGTATGTACATTCGTTCTTCGTCCTTCTGTTTAGGTACCTATTTGGTTGCTTCACTTGGTTTATATAGTTTCTACTCACTACCAATAGCATCAGAACTACGTTTGTATCTAATGACTTACTTTTACGCTTTCAAACCTTAATATAATGAAAATTAGATTCATCCATCATTATTATGATAGTTATTTTTATTTGAAAATCTATAACAAAGATAAGAAGTTCATACTATCACATTTTCCCCTTTAATATGTATATTGCACATATAATACAAAATATAAGAAAAAATGCAGATTTTGATTAAATTACTTAGGTACATAATTTTAAGATCTCCATACATAACGCCATCTCAATAAGAATGAATTATATTATATAGTATACATATAATGGCTACTCATATATTTATCTAGTCTTTGTTTTTGGTTTGAAAGACTTTAAGTATTGTGTATGCATCATGTGAAAGATATCTCTCCTATCCACCTCTAAAATCTCTGCACAATAGCGTCATCTCGTAATAAATGTATGGATGGCACAATACACAAAAATATAATTAAGTTACTTTATTGGAATGGCAAAAAAATTGAAGTTACTAAAAGGTTTTAAGAAAGATCTGAGAGTTACTCCTAGGACAATTTTTCCTTGACTATTTTGTAAATTTGCATGGGAAAAGATGTCATTTGCAACATAAAATCTTAAGCCTGTGAATGAAAATTGATGTTAGCCGCGCTGCTGTAGAAGTTCCTAAATATTGTGCATACGGACGTGGATGCATTAGACGATAAATTAGATGAATAAGTTGAGAGGGAGCAGAGTTATAGGTTTTGGTCAGTTTATAATTATAAATGTATGTTTGTATGACTACATAAATAAAGTTATGAAGAGTTTTGTGAAAAGTAAGTAGATGAGTGTAAGATTGGTTTGTCTCCTGTCCTGTTCTGTCTTGTCTAGCAAAAGGAACTAAAGGCAAAGAAGTAAAAGCTGTAAGAGCATAGAAGGAGAGCAAGTGGACTCGAAGGAGATGGACGTAGAGGCAGAAAGAGACAGACAGACAGTCGGACGGAGATGCACATCCAACAAATCGATGAGTGTGGTGCGTAATATCTTTCTCGGTTTCCTTCCCTCTATTCTCTCCGTATTTCCCTGTTGGATTTGTTATTACTTTTATCAATATTCGCTATTTCCTCTTGACTCAACTCAACTGAACTGAACTCTGCTCAAACACAGAGAAGTGAGTTGAGCTGAGAAAAGTAAATTGAAGGAAGCCAGCCAGACCAGACCACACCAAACCAAGGCAAGGAAGGGACTCTATCTCATATACTTATTTAATGTTACACTCTACAGATATGATGTATATCCATATCATATCTCTAACTATTTGTAGTATTCTCTAAAAATATGAAATGTATGTAGTACATACATGCATGGATCGCTATTAAGGTTCTGTTGTCTTCTCTTCACAAACTATATGTAGGTATATACATGTAGATAACAAGTATACGTACATAAGTATTAGAAATTTAAGTTATACTTATGGATACACACTACACATAGATTCATTTCATAATAGATCTGTCTGTCTGACTGTCTTTCCCTTTCTCTCCACATACCTTAACGAATGTACGCAGAAATTAGCTTGTATATGTAGTTATACTTTGTAGACAATCATAATGTGTCTACTGATATATAAATATATGTACCTATGCACAGTATGTATGTATGTACGTATTAAGAGAGAGGAGGCAATGGGAAGGAAAGTGAGCTAAAGTAAAAGTAAAGTAAAATAAAGCTTGGAAGGAAGGAGAGAATTGAAGAGAATAGTCGTCGTCGTCGAAGAGAACAGTAGAACAAGTAAAAGTAGGAATAGTAGAGCAGAAGGAGAAGTAGACTCGATCCATCTAGTCCAAGAGTCCATATCAAAATATCTTCCTTATCGATTTTCCCTCGACTCGACTTGAATTCCCTCTGATGAACAATCTCCGCCTCCCAGCTTTTCTTCATACTCTCATTATTATTGACCGATTTCACATCGACTCCAATTCAATTGTGAACTCAACTGCTGAATGAATGCGCTCGACAATTTTACTTTTCTTTACATTACTAATACTTAGCCACCTTCCTTGCTTTGCTCTGCTCTCTTTCCTTTCCCTTCACATGCTTTCCCTTTAAGCTATTGCTTTCTCCGCGCGACAGAAAAGAACATAACATAAATGTTCTTTGACTATTAGGCATTTAGTTTAGTTTTAGATTCCTCTGCTTCACTTCTTTCTTTATTCTTCTGCTCTATGGCATTGGCCTGGCTTGGCCTGGCTCCTTCGCTTGGCCTTGTCATTTTATCCACTTTCTCTCCATAGCTCCAAGCATTTTATTTCCAGCTAATTTTTCTCCACTCTCTCAACTAATACATACTACTATTTAATTTATATACTTATGGTTACACATGCATGTATGTATTTAATATATTTATATATCTGTTCCCTGCGCGTATACATAATACATACATTCTGATTCGTACAATATTTGCTACATTGTATTTACTTATCTATCTTGTTTCCTTTCTCTCGTGTGGCTTGGCCATATATACTTTTTTACCATGTGGAACAACATTGTTACTATATTAGCATTATTATTATGTGTATATGCAATGTTGGAGGTAGCTTTCAATTTCCCTAAAAATTCATACAGTTGAGAAAAGGATTGAGCATTCTTCTGTATTTGTAGCCAAACGACATTCCTAATATTTATAACACAAAAGACATATTTCAGTTTTACCAGCAACTCGTAAAGCCATTAGTTATACATTTTCTAAATACCCATATACAAATAGCTAGAGGAATGTTTACTGCATACAAATATGGTATATGTAGCTATTTATAAAGTAGATGCATTAGGGTACCTATTTCTAGCTACTACAAATAGGAGTTACTTTTCAGTAGGTGAAGTGAGCGAGGTGTGTTTTATAGAAAGTTGCATGAACTAGAAAGAAAGTCCGTTTGATGTATTTATGCAGCACCTAACGATATATCTCTGTGTGTGTACACCCACCCGCACCTAATACATATTTAGATATAACTATAGAGAATACCTACTGACTACAGACAAGTAGCGAGTGGAGTGAGTAAAAGTGAGTGAAAGAGAACCAAAAGCAAGCACCATAAATATAGAAGGAGTAAAAGTAGGTAGTAGGCATTAGGTGTAGCCACTACAGTGTTTTGGTGTTAGCTGACGAGGTTTTTTCTCCAGCTCGGCTGACAAAACGAGCCGAAGAGTACAACTTGTCTAAGTGTGCATTCACACTTCAACCACAAGTTTTACTTACCTCTACTTTGCTTTAGTACTATTGTGGGCTTATTATAAGTTATCTGTACGCCAAAACCAAGCCAGCCAGGCCAGGTCACTATATTATCCTAAAGGAGCAACTACTAAACTGGAATAGTCTTTTACTATATTTATATTGTACTTTCTGGCGTGGAGGGAAGGGAATGTAATGTGGACTAACTAAAATTCTAAGCACACATTTTATAGAAAGTAGATCATTATGGACACCTATATATTTGTAGTCTATGCATATGTATCCATTTGCCTTGTAAATGAATTTCGCATGCTATAATCACCACAAACCAATGGAAAGTCAAACTAAAAAGCAGAGGCACACAACTTAGAAAGATGCATTTTTCAATAGCAGAATTGTCACACTTGTCTGTCGAATTCTAATTGACATTTACTTAAAATTCTGGGACTTTTTAGAATTTACCGTCGTTTAAGTTTCTCAGAAGGGTCATAGAATTCAGTGGTGTAGCATAAAGTGTAGAATTGGAAATGAATGAAGGTATAAGAAAACAGTATTATTCTTAGGATTAGTGGGTTCATAGGCAAAATCCAAACCAGTCAGTCAGTGTACTATGTTGTAAGTACTTTCTCTCATCTCCGGCTCATTCTTGCACATGAGGCACTATTAATTATTTCCTGTGCTTTTTGTGGCATCAAGTCCAGAAATCTACTACGCACTGAAATACCGTGCCAGTTGCAAAATTCTAATGTGGTCAGGTTATTTATTGCAAGTATCTCTTTACAAAATAATAACAAGTCAGGCTTTATGATTTTCTTATACATACAAGTCTAAGAATACATTTAATAATTCAGTCGCAAAGCATTGTGCATATACGGGTTGCCAATTTTTATGTATTTATATACGGCATACTTAAAAAGTAATTCAAGCTTACCTTCTCTTTCAAACGTTTATATTATTTTACCATTATAAAGAATTGTAGAATTTCTATTTCCAGTTAGTCACGAACGAACTGACAAAATTTATATCATTACTGACCTTGAGTTTCTTGACTTGAGAAAAAGAAACCATTTGAGACTGAAAAGCAACTTGGTTGATGGTGTCACGTTTCTACCGTAGTATCCTAGTGATGAACTGGATTCTTGCGGTTATTACTACATAACATTGTCTATAGTTTATACATGTTTCATAGTGACATGCAATCTCATCGCATTTATTTCCCTTTCTATATGAAAACTATCATTCTTCATGTCGGTAATGAAATCAACTTAAATTGTATGATTCCTTGATGAAATATTAGTCAGATGTTTTTAAATTAATAGAAGTTTTTCTCCTAAAGACGTACTGTAGGCATTTAATTTGAATTACTCAGTATCTTTGCTTTTACTTACAATCAATGTTATAAGTACCATTATGCAATTTATTTGGCTTTACGAAACAAATTGCGTAAGCTGTTGAATTAGTAAAATAATATATCATTCTTTTAATAGCATCTTACATAAACTTGTGCGTTACTACAATTAACTTCTTAGAATTATATTGTGTCATTGTCATTGATAACAAGATGAATTGAATGAAAGTGACACTCTCTCGACTGTCTCTGCTCTCATTACTACTTCTAACAAGGAAAAATTGTTGGACATGACAGATTAGATTTGTATTATTTACGTACTTTGCACAAATCTAATCTGTCATGTATTGTATCTGTTTGTATTATTTTATTCCTATTAATTATATCTATTCTTTACATGTACCATACCTTTGTTCACTGCATAGCTATTGCTATTTAAGGAAATGTTTTCTTTCTTAGATAGGTATTTAGTATATTCAGGTATTCCTTTTCTGTTTATTATGGTATCTTTTCTAAGCAAAGCTTGGCAAAGCAATTCAAGGTACAGCATATTATTTCAATATAATAGCTATTCCTTGGAATCCTTTTGTTTGTTGTTTGTCATTGTTTGCTGTTGAAAGAAGCCCACACATTCTATCTGTAACAAAATCGTGCCACCCACCTACATTATGATCTATACGAATTTGTATTTTTGTTTACGTACATAGGTACTAAATACGCACTAATATTTATTTACGAGTGACATTTCCAATGGTTAGATCGTCTTTTATTACGTAATAAGAAATGTGGACAATGTAAAAACATGGAATTGTATTTGAGCAACATTTATAATATAATTCTTAATTGTGAGATAGCTTAACTCCAGATCAGAGTGCACATCTTCTTTATTATGTGCATGTGTGTAGGAAATGCTATTAAGGCGTAATATTAAAGTGGTAATAAAAATAACCGTTTAAAACAATAAATCGTGGAAAACCATTACATTTTTGTTCTAAGTCTCTTATGTAAATATATGTGAATTTCGTTCAAAAAAGATTATTATTGCAGGTTATATGAATCGAATTTGTCAATTTTTGTACATAGTCAATTTTGAAAATTGGTAATTGCAATTTTCTATTTTACTGCTGTTATTTTCCTGAATAACATTACTGAATTAAATGACACCTTAATAAAAATCTAATGAATGAAAGTTCAATATCAGATGATATTGAAATCAAGGCGAAATGTCCGGAATTTTCCAGATGTGTTTAGTGTTTACTTTCTTTTGTCTACCACCCACCACAGATATGCACTTCGTTGTTGTTGTGGATATGATTGAATTCATATGAAGAAAGATGTGTTTATAAATTCGATTTTCAAAATAATATATTTACGCAGTAGATATGCATGTAGCATATTATTTTTGTGAAGAGATTACAATGTATAGGTGGGACGGGAATTTTGCTGTACATATATACAATCTATTATAGAGTTGACTGGATTTGTTTTTAAGTTTAAAAGTTTAACACCGAAAAGGAAAGTAGAGGAGGTGCAGAAGGCAGTGAACGCTGAGTGGGTTATATTAGCAGACGAAGCATAAGAACATGATGTAATGTAATATGCTAACATGCAATGTAAGTGGCTACACATACAATACAGGGTGTATCTTATGAAACGCAATAGAGATTTTACATACAACATAATATAAAAAGTACTACAGTGACCTAAACAGGGATTGGTAACCGTTTGGTAACACACCATTTGAATGCCCGACTTAATGCAACTAATTAAAGTTGGTCTGGTGAAAATCGGTTGATATTTAAGGGGTCAAACCTCGGATAGAAAATGAAAAATCGAAAAGCCATTATTTTAACTTTCATTAACTTTTTACAAGAATTTTCTGTTTCCGTGGCCTAAAATTTGAAAATAGCCAAGGAGGAAGTTTACTTTTGGATACAAACTGTTTTTAGCCTACGAAAAATTAACAAAAGTCATAACAATCGATTTTCAATTTTTCATTTTCAACCTGACCCTTGACCTCTTAGATATTAACCGATTTTTATTAAACCAAGTTTAATTAAATTGCATTAAGTTGGATTTTCCAATGATGTATAAAATTAAGGGCTCTCAATCCTGGTGAGGTGCCCCTTTTACATATTAATTGCAAAATACCCATTGTTTTATAAGATACACCCTGTACATACTATTCCTTCTCATCTCTACACTAGGTCTAGTAAGTGAAGTGGTACAGTGTAAGTGCAGGTCCTCTTTACTTGTACTTACTTACATATAAGTTAAGCTAACTAAACCGAATTGGAAGTCCTGCTCTTGCCTGGTCTGGTCTGGCTACGTTGACTAGTTGAAGTGAAGTGAACTTTAGTGGAGCAGGAGCATATTACATTTTTCAGTCAGAAAAATAGGAAAACTTTTAGTTTTTAGTCCCATCAATTCAACTTTGTTCCACTAAACAAATTTCCGAAAAGTATTGCAAAGTTTTGAAATAAAAAGAGCCGACGACGAGGAAACTAAAGTAAGAGATGAAACAGTCCAGGCCAGGACGAAGACGGCTGCCTTGACTTGACTAGCTGACTACTACATTACATAATATATATTATTATATATAGTAAGTACATTATATCACATCACATCAGTATGTAAGTACATAGGTACAACAAAACTGATGTTGGTGAGTGAGTGGAAGAAAACAAGTGAAGATAAGGCAAGTTTTAAAGAATAGTCGCCTATGTAGATCTATCGTAGACAAGACACGCCAGTTAGAGGAGACATACATACTTACAAGATATGGAGAAAAAGAACAAGTCAGCCAAGCCAAACCAAACTCCAGCCAGGCAGCTAGGGCCAGGTCAGACGAGACGAACGGGATAGGAGCTAAAGAAAGGAACCAGAGCGGGCAAGCCAGGCCAGGCCATGCCATGCCAGGCAGGCCGCAGTCTCAGGATCATGTTATTATGGGCATTATGTAGGTCTTTTCAGCCTTGTCATGTGAAGAATGTAGAAATCTGCAAGAACCTTGTCTCTCAGCTTAGAAAGTTGGTTTTACATTTTAGTCTTGCTGTTCTTGACTCTGACTGAACTGAGAAATCTGGAGTATACGTTTACAAATATGTACTTATACATATAGCTGCAGTATTTACTTATTCTTAAGGAACAATGTCTTTTTCTCTCGCTTCCATCCTGACACCAAACCAAGAGAGAAGAATGAATTGCACAAAGTGATATAGTTTAAAATAAAGTGAGGAAAGAAAGGATTCAATGATAAGATGAGTTGAGGATGAGTCGAACGAAACCTAACAGCCTGCTTCTCGCTCCTCACTTTCTCCTCGTCTCCTCAATGCTCTACTTTTGCTCTTATTCTTCTCCTACGACTGCTACCCGACCCTCCGACATGTACGTACGTACGTACGGACGTACACTCACTCTCCGTTTCTCACTTTTTCTCTAATGCAAAAAACATCACAATCGCAACCCTTCCTTTCCTCGTCAATCTGATGCTCTTATATTTAGTAAAGTATACTGTATACCTATTTATTATATGGTTTACGTAGTATACTAGTTTGTCCTTCTTAATACTACTATATCTTCATATATCCAGGTTGGTTTCACACACTGTAGGTAGCTACTTACGTAAATAGTTAGAGTTAGACTACTAGTACAAAGGTCCAAAGGCATGCATATTATTTAGAGGAGATTCCTTAGCTTAACTATTTTAAGATATGATCTTAGATGTGATATGCTATGCAGTCTTACGTCTTACGTAGGTTGCTCTTAGTTCCTAAAGGAATGCATGACATGACACTGAAGTGAAGCTGTGCTTTGGGCTTTGGAGATGCACGCACGAAGTTGACGTAGCGTTATACCAACTAATAGAATTCTGTCATCCAAAGCAAGCATAGCTTATAGGTACCTCAGTGAAAACAATCTGATTTTACATGCTATGTTATTACTTACAGGGAGAAAATTTTCATTTTTCTGGGAATTGATACTTCTCTTGATGAAAAAGTGAGTTATATTCAGAGTGGAAAACTTTAAGACGATTTTAGGGTGAACTCAAGTCAATCTGGGTATACTTTATATAGAATGTAATACATCTAACATCATGACACTACGTCTCTTCATCATTCATAGAAGTATCAATATTAGTAAATAAGTATTATATTTGTATGTATATCTTAAAGGCACGTACGATAGATACAGTGTACATTGAATTCTATGGATATAAAGATCTTCTAAGGTGCATTGTGCTATGGCAGAGATGAAATATTAAATGAAGAGCCATTTGGGCAGTTCAGTATTATAGTATCAGCACAAAGAATCTAAATTCCAACTCACCGCACATACCTACTTACAGTTATTCTCGTAATCCAAGAAATCCAAATTCAACTAATGTAATATTCAGAAAAGCGAAGTGTCCTGCTATGGGAAACCTTATTCAGATTCGTTCGCTCCTTACAATATATTTATAATAGAATGTCCTTTTTGAGTAACGAAAAAGTGCACGCATTCAAAGAAAAGGAAATAATATGATGAAGATTGTCAATTTTCCGAGTTTCTCCAAGGAAGTCATCCATCATGAAAACTATTCTATAGTTAAGCAATAAACTATCAACTGCGTACTTTCCCTGCTTTGCATGTCTCGTGTAGGTATATATTATGTATCTTTACATCCCTTTAGTTTACACACAGGCATCTTGCTGTATATATAGGTACATGCTACATACATACTCTTCTACTCGTACATGAATCGAAAGAATATCAATCTTGCATTAGTATATAGTATATTATGTGTAGCTGTAGCTACCTACTATCTACTTTGCCTACGGCGACGACTTTTGCTGTTAAGATTTTAGGTGATATCCTGAATATCATTTATTTTACAGTTGAAATTGAGTTTCCTATAGTTCTGTTCTGATATGTTCTCTACATAAGAAATTTGGTAGTATGTACTTTGTCGGCGTATAGTAGCTACATGAATTTTACGACTATTGAATAATCAATATTTAATAGGTAGACATTTAAAGTCAAAGTAGGTAGGAAGAAGTAGCATGAAGTATGTTACTACAAAGGCTATACGTACGACTGCATACTTTGGCAATCATTTTACTGGATTTTACTCATTTACATACAGGTAGTCATGCAGATCCTCCAATAATTGTTATTGAACCAATTATACTTTAGTCAGCTACATATCCTTGGTTCGTCTACTTTTTTATTGTTTTATTCTGAAATAAACTGTAACGCCACATTTATCAGTTATCCACTTATTTTGTGGATATTACAATTAATAATGGGATTACTCTGCTGTATGCATTAAAATAATATTATTCCTTTTTAATTATTGCTTTGGGTTGGCAGTTTGGCAGTGTAAGGTTTTGAGGGTTACAATATCAATGTGTGCATATGTTTTAACATTTATGATAAAATTATAATAATTCAATATTAATTGGCTCTCACAATGGAAAAGAGAATTGTTTAAACGATAGTGAACTGTTTAAGTGATAATTACAATTATTAATAATTCTGTTTATCAGAATAAGTAATTGAGCTTTACGGAGTAACAGACTGTGGAAGGATGAAATGAAATGAACACAGATTGTGTTAAATTGCATTCAATGAATTTTATTGATTGTTCCAGTTGCAATTGAAATAATTTACCTTGAACAGTATCATGCCAGCCATGCCATTCCTCGAACTCCTGAGCTCAGCTCCATAGTACGTTTCCACTGCAAATCCAATGTCTGCTGCAGGTATATCTGTCTGTAAATGTAAATTGTTTTTTGTTCAAGTATAAAAGTGATAGAGAATGAAAAAAGTTTAGTCTTGCTATTTACAATAGTAAGTGGAACTTAATAATAGGACCACCATAATATTTGTTAATATGCATTTATTTCCAGTTAGAGTTTTATTATGTTAGCATAAGCTGTATATAAGTATAGTACGCATATATTAATTTGTATAAAGACAAAACATTTTTATAGGGAAGAGTTAATGTGAGCTAGTTGAGTTGAGTTGGTTTAGGACAGGACACACTCACTCGCCTTGCTATTTACATAAAGATACATGCAGGTGTCATCAAATATTGAATATTGGATGAACTGTGTGTTTCTTTTTCTGCTGTATGTTTTCCATGGATGTAGTTGGTTTGCTATTTGAAAAAAACACCCAACTTGTATTGTTTCTCGTCAAGCACTAATTTTGCATAGTATTGCAACCCATATGTTTAATTCTCTTTCCATCTACGATAGAAAACTGAACTCAGGCACTCCATGCTAATTATCTTGATTGAACCATCCCTCTCATTAGAATAAATGAATTCTCATTAGAAACAAGTCGCTGTGTCACCTTGGTTCATTTTGTCGTCCCTTAATTTGCTCTCGAAGTTTAACACTAATAAATACTAACGTAAGAGTTTTTGTAGCTTTACACTATTTAGGTACTTCTGCATAATGTACATAATTTTGTATTACGCTCGCATTTAAATATAAATGGGTACCTAACTATGGTACATATTTATTTATACATTTAGTAAATATATTGTTGTTTATGTACCTAAATACATGACGTATGCTACTCTTCGTGCTAAAACAGTCTAATTAGTTTTAGCTTTGGTTATTCCCTAGTTTTATGCATGGTTAGGCAATTTATTTTACATTTTAGATATAGTTATCTAAGTAAGTTAAGTCTCAGACTCGTGTTTTACAAAATTACAGCAATATGCTTTATCGTTAGAAAAATATATTATTAGAAAATATGGAGAAAGTAATATTAAGAATTTATGCATGTACATTTGCACTTACAGCGTACGTTATAATAAGTATACCAGTGTGCTAATGTTAGTTTAGAGTTCTGATGTAACTAAACTAGCTTTTATTATCTATGGAGCATTAGAATTTTGTTAGATAATAATTTGTACACACGGTATGTTGTTTCTCTCGCTACATTAGGATATTCGTTGAACTTCTTTGATTCGATTGAATTCGGCTGGATGAATTGGATTATAATTATCACAGGGGAAAATGAATTGAAAGGAAATGCAGATAACGTAACGCAATAATGTAAGCAAGTTGGCTTTGGATAGCGTTATGCTTATACGTAGTATACTTAGAAGCATGCATATAATAAACATAGTATAGTAGTGGAAATGAGAAAGAATGGAGAATTATTGGAAAGCAAAAGGAGTGAGTCAGTTCAGTGTACGTGGAATTGGAAAGGCAGTTTCATAATATATCAACCTACCAACTCTGTATCTAAGTATGTATTTGAATAGACATATTGATAATTTTATAGCTGCTAGGTGAATGTGTCTCTTTTAGTAATGAACAATCTGAAACGAGGTACTTTTAAGTACATAAAGATATGCTGAATGTAAGTAAATGGTAAATATGTATGAACACAAAGTAAATTGAATGCATTTCACTTTAGTTCACTAATACGTATATTCTACATCGAAATTGAGATAAAAAATGCTACAAATGCAAACTACACTTGAGTTCATTTCAGTCAGTGTCAGTACTAGTAAAATGGTGAGGTGACTATTTACATTTACATTTACATTAGAACGAAAATGAACGATGAAGTGAAGTCAGCTCAGCTCCTCGTCTCCTTCATATTATTTTCAATTCAATGTTCAACTTGGTAGGTAATATAAATGCATATAGTTTGAATGTAATTGTCTCGAGTCGGACTAGGTACATTGTGTACAATACAGATAATATGTATGTAGTCAGTCAGGCCAGTCGACAGAAAACTCCTTGTCTATCGCCGTAATGTGTACTCTAGAAGAGTTATGATAATAAATAGAATCGTCATAGTCATAATGAAATGACTACCTTCCTTTTCCTTCCTTTCCTATAGTACAATGCATAGTACAGATAGTAGCTAGTATACATAAGGCATAATAAAGTAAAAGTAAAACTAGAGCTACATGGAATCAGCTCAAACTCAACTCGGCGACTGAACCTCACTCTGCTATCCCCTGTTCTTTAAACTAAACTAAACTTAACTTAACTACATTGAGTAGAACGGACTTGTGTTCCTGTTCTAGTTTAGTTTTACATGCAATTGAAGCATTCTGTCCTGTTCTGTCTGTTTGTCTCCTTTATAAAGTGTAATACTACGTAGTACAGATATATGTATGGCAAAATCTATTAGTTTCCTTTGGACTAATACATAATACCTGTAAAGTTTGAAAATGGTTGCAAGTTGTAACTAGAACTGGTGTTCTCTTGAGTTGAATTCAGTATTTGAGTGCAGTGCAGTAAGTAAGATATAAATTTAGTTGTTAGTTTACGTTAGTCGAGTTGAGTGGAGATATGTATGTTTAGTTTGTGTACGGAGGAGAAAGTAAGGTTAACTAATATAATGTAATGCTTCCCCGGCTTGGCACACACTTCTCTTTTCTGTGAATGTAAATGCTGGATTAAATTGGAGCCCTGTCCTGTCTTCTTCGTCTCGTTTTGTCTAGTCGCCTTTAATTTCATTGAATTGCGTTGTGTCGTTGTAAAGTGGAAATGGCCCGGCCTCGAAATTATTTATGTCTACCTGATATTAATGACAAAGAGGGCAATGATGATGATGATGATGGCGATGGCATACTAGTCATCGAGTCAAATAATAAGACACAAAACATACAAGTAGAAATTATAAAACTGACAGTGGGATGACATGACTAAGTAAGACATATTGTTTAGAAGTATACTAAATATGTGAGTGGACGTTTGTATGTATGTACTTAACTTTCATTTCGTTCAGTTCCTTTTCATTCCTTTATAAACATACTGCTACTCTGTGTAAGTAACTATATAACTCCAAATTCTGACTGCTCTAGACGGCTAATGTACTACAGAGGCGCCTCCAAGTCCAGGCAGATGTTTGAACAACATTTTAAAAACTACATGTCAGACAAAGACACAATTATTAGATTATCAAGAAAAACGTTGCGAATTATTTGTGATAGCATTTTCAGAGCGTACATTATTCCATAGGGACTACAAATACATCAACTAATGCTCCCTATATTAGTATGTTTACAAAGGAAAATATAATATAGACATTTTCCCTTTCATAATTTTCAGTCCAAAATGCCATCAAAAATATTTCGCATAAATCAATAATTTGGGATTGGGATGTCCTCTGTCTCCTTCTTGACGCTATAATTTTGTCTGGCATAGTTTTTAAAACATTACATACATACACTGATAGTTATCAAATCCTTTAATGAATTATTATGGCTACACCACACCATACCACTAGAATACATAAACTCCTATACGTTCTATTGCTACTCGTATCCTTCAATATCTTCATAAAATAATTTGCCATTCGTATGTAAACTGCATAGTAGATACTATACAACTCTGGCTCTACCTTTCATGTTCTGCCTGTCTTTCTGTCCTGGCGCCTATAATTATAAATTACAAATATTTGGAAGGATAAAGAAACAAAGCAGTATAAGTAGCTCAGGAGAAGCAGCCTATTACTACCTACCATTATAGACTAAAAGGAACTAAACAGTATAAAATAAGTAATATTATAAGTTAAGTATATATAGATCGCTAGGTAAATACGTATTTGCGTTATTATGCCATATCTAATCCAAACTACAACATAACAAATCAACATCAGCCATAATGCAATACTAACTAACCGAACTAACTAACGATAAATAGAAGGATGACTAAAAACTTTGCTTTCCACTCGACTTCCATGTTTGTATACATTTAGTTAAGGCATATACCTACCTACCTCCAATAAAATGCACTGCTACATACATACTACATAATATTTATGCGTAAACATACTCGCAAACTAAACCTACGCTTGCAATTAAGCATACAAAAGAATATTACTAAATACTAACTGTGCTTATCTAGTATACTGTAGACCACACCTACCGACGCATATTGATAACTAAATACAGGCACTTACATGCTTTACATAGAGTAATAGTAATAATACAGTATTAAATAGCGTACACACAATAATACTTCTCAATCTACACAATACCATTTTTAATAGACATGTTATTTACTTAATTACCCTTATACAATATTATTACATACGGGAAATAATGACATTATTAGAAAATAAATAGTTAGCTATGAAGCGGCATAATATTTTATAGTACGTGTAATTAAATTTATGCAGATTGAACGCAGAGTTCTAAAAGTGCAGGTCCTTGTATTGCAATTGCGCTTTCGCATTCTATAATATCAGATCCGTACTTGAAAGATGACTGTGTATTGTATTAATTTACCATTTTAGCAATAGAAATAGTGTATTAATTACTTAAACGGAGGGATAACCGAAGCAAAATATATAACATTACATACATACTACACCCACGACCCACACAATGCATTTAGAGAGCTAATATTTATATCCATGCAAAAATTTAACACGTTCCATACAAATATGCCATAACCACGCTATATTTAATTATTTAATATTATGCATAAGTAATATATAGTGCATGTTGATACTTTAAATAAATATTAAATTCTATTGATATACAGATATATAGGTAATTAATTATACTGAATATAATATTATAAATACATTATGTAGGTATAAGAATATGTATTAATATAGTGCAGTAGATTAATTCAAGGAGGAGAGACTGTGGTTAAAATTCCAATTAATTTCCACTGATGAAATTTTTTAAAGAGGATGATGTTGTTGAAGATGTGAGCACAAATTACATGCTAATTGCATTCAAGTTGATTTGAGTGTATTTGTATTCAGGTAAAACGTTTGTGTTTAGGAAGGAAATGAGTCTGAAGAAGGGCTTTTGATAGCGGCGAGTTGACGAGGAAACAAAGTGTGAAGTGTCACCTAAAGGCCTTTTATGAATACATAAGTACTAACTACTTGTACTACAATTACAATACATAAAAATACATAGCTACTTACATTACATACAAATACATACTTACATAACATACGATATTACAATACATACCGCAAGTCGGTCGGCGGACCACAGAGCGGAGAAGGGTTTTGTCCAGCAACCAATTTCGGAGGGAACTGTGACACTTGTCCATTGTTGTAACAGGGTGCTTTGTTGACTATACTTAAGACTACATAAAAATTACATATAAAGTGACGAAATGTGCAAGGGGCAGAGAATCGCTCTGGAATAGTTGCTGGACGACTTTCTCCCTCCACCACGCATCAGGACATAAGATGAATTCTATAATGTAATATGTACTAATGAGGAATTGTAAAGAGTAAAGGAGAAATGTAAATGTAAAAGGTTAGATGACTAGCGTTACGTTACACTACAGCAGACTAATACAGTATTTAGGTAACAAAAACACAAAGGGAGTTGACTTGCCTAACTATAAACTGTAAACGACAATTATAAAAAACTATAATAAACCAATCAGTAAGTAAATGGTAAAGTACTAACTAAATAGTACTGCATCTGATAACTATGTATGTATTAGACAGTTTGACATTAAAGCAGAAAAAGGTTGAGCTGACTGGACAAGACTGGTTTTACAGTGCAGTGTTCGCCAACTATACACATTACATTAGTCAAAGTAAAATGCAAAATAAATTACATAGAATAGTTATATGTTGAAAAGTGTAGAAGATTTTTTGCATATAGAATTGAGGATTCACTTGCGACTATTTAGGTGCCTAATGTTATTATATGAGCTCCCACGCTCTTCAAAACGTCAATAGTGAACATCAATTTGCTTTATGCTAAATCTCTCCTACACAAAATCATTTCTTTAAGCATTTAAATTATGTACATTGTAATATCTACAGTAATAGTAAGGAATTAAGGCAAGGCTCGTGTATTGTTGTTGTATAGTTACTGTATGTAAATTGTATTGAACCTGCCTACCTGCAGTTGTAATATAAGTATGTATTGTGTCGAAAGCGGGTCAAATTTAGAAACTTCCGTTTGAAATTGAAATGTATTAAAAAATGTCCAGTCGGCAGACCAGGAATAGTTCCTATTTTTGTTGAAAGGGGGATGAAAGGATATAGATTAGATAATCGTAGCTACATATACATACAATTACACTACATACGGATACGATATTAGTTATTATGTAAAATTAGATAAACCTACTTATTTAGGTGTATGTAAATGTCCTGTGAAAGTGTGTAGGAATACAATACAGAGAAAGCAGAAGAAAACATTTGAATTGAACGAGTTGGGTTGGATGATATGAGGGAGTGTTAGTTGGGCCTTAGTTAGCTGTGCATTGATTGTGATGTGACTTTACTACATAGTTAAGCTAAACTACCTTCATACCTAAATAAAACAAGAAAAGAAAAGGGGCCACTTGAGAGGCATCCCGACCTATCTTACTACATAAATACATACATAAATACAGATACATACATAAAAGTACATGATGTAACATGTAACTATAACCTAATTGTATTGTACATATATACTTATACATAAGTAGAAACGCTAGCTATTTAGATAGACTTTACTGTTTGTTGTATTGTATTGTATGGTATTGTAGGAAAACTAAAACTACTGTTACCTATCTATTTACTATACCTCCTACTACTGATATTGATACTATATTATGTACTACTCCCCACATTTGCCACACAGTGCTGCAGTTTAGATTATATTATAAGTATATATCTTCCTATACTATATTGCTCGACTATCTGTAGGAGATGGATAGAGGAGGATGGCGAAGAAAGCAGTTCTCAGGTAATTTCTATTGTATTATGCATGGTGATGATCATGTCCATGTCGTTGGAGATGCAGAACATTCTTGACAAGAAATCCAAACCCAAGACTCGTAAAATATGTAGAAATGATGATACTGATACTATTTACTCGTTGTTGGCGCACGGATTATACTTTTCTAGGAGACAGGGAAACCTGAGCCAACGACTTCAGCAAAAATAAAATAAGCATTACACAAAACTACACACTTCAGAGAAAACAACATACACAATAATAATAAAACAAGGAACACCTAAAAATCTAACCTATCTATACAATATACAATACACTATAATTCACTGCGACAAATTATATATGTGCTACAGACATACTTACAAACTTACTTATGTTTCATTATTATAATACTTACAGTAGTGTTTATTGGAAAATTATCTAGATCACTGTACTACAACAGTAGCCGTAAAAAAGCACCAAAAGCCACGAAAATCACATTATTTACATTATGTATTTACTAGAAAAGAATAATGTTGAAATTTGAATCGTATCGTATTGTCATTGTCACGTCATGCCATGCCATGCCACGCCATGCCACGCCACGCCAGATCGCATCCAGTCTTATATAAAATAGTGAGACTACTATTACTACATAAAATTTATAGAAATACATACAAAGAAATAATATATTGCTGCCTACTTGACGAGCGACGTACGTTAAGCAGAGTAGCATAGGAGACATACATAAATACCTAACCTACACGATATGATAAAAATACATAAGACATGAGAAGGGAGGCAACGCTAACGTAACGTAACGTAACGTAACGTAAACGCAAGCAGACTAGTAAGTGTAAAGTAAGTACAAGGTGTTAGTACACAATATTATACAGTTTTCGATGGGTCAGTTTCACTTTCACTACGATGACGATTACGATGATGAATTGATTGATTGAATTGAAGTTATGTATAGTAGTCTACCAATGTATCTATTATGAAGATAATAATGTTGTATAGATAAAGAAACATTAATAAGAGGAGAGAGACGAGTTCATTTTGGGCGCACTTGGATCCGTTCCACTACACAGAGTACAATTTAGGAGTTAAGGACTTGTTGGGAGCAGTTGGCTTCCTCAGGAATCTTTGCAAAACATTTCTTGTCAGGAATGAGGACTGGTGACTATAATCATTACATACCTCTACATAAAAATACATTACTACGACATGATACAACTACATTATGTAAGTATAATATAGTAGACGAAATATTATTCACGCTGGAAGTTGTTTATTATTATAATATGTATAAGCAGTTGATTGATACATACCTACTACATAATTATACTATACAATAATAAATACAAACATTATTAATCTAGTTATTTAGCTACTTACCTAGAAAATGCATTATTATTAAGTAATATTCATTTAATTATTATTACTAAATACTTCGATGTTAATGTTTAAATGTCATACATTATTATTAGTTAAACATTATTGGTTACAAACAATGTGTACTTTAGTGTAATTAATTATTCCTTCAAACTCTATCCTGTACTGGAGACTACCTAGGCTGATCTAATTTTAAACTACCTAGGTAATCCTATATGTATTACCTAACAAACTATAATACCTATACATACTAGCACACTCCACTCCTCGGCAGTGTATAAAGTATTAGTAAATACAGATAAATACCGCACCGCACTGCCCAAACGTAAATACCTAGTGAAGCAGAAGCCTTATCTCTAAGTCACGTCAATTAAAAACTAACTACATAAGTGAAGTCAGGTGAGATCACACAGGTCAGATGAAATTCATTTCAGAAGGTATTGTAGTCGTAGTCAAGTGAGTTATTTCATGCTAGTTCTATTTAGCTACCTATATTATTACTATTACAGTACAGTATGTAACTATTTATGATTATACAGTACATACCTACATAACTTATTAATTAGTAAGTAGATAGACGAATAAAGTATTTGTAGTAAATTAAATTATAGGCGGACAGACGCTCGATACTTTCTCTCAGGACTACTGTAAACTGTAACTAAACTATAAACATGATAGATACTGATACTAACTACACACTAATTAGCTATATATTACGTATAACTAAATGCATAGAAAGCAAACTAAACCACAACACAACTAAAACACAATACAACTCGAGAAAATGAGAGCGAGCGTCTTGTCTTATATTGTAGTACCTAGTTTCTGTAATGTAAATTAAAGTAAAATATAAAATGCGTACTGTAATGTCTACATAAAAGTCTAAAGTACTATAATACATAATAACTAAATGATGTTGATGACGAAAATGATGATCAAGTAAAAAAAGAGGAAATGTAAATATATGGATTGATTTTTCACTCACTGAGTAGCCTTTTTTGTATCTGATGGGTCGACCCGAGTCTTTATATTACAAGTTGTACCGGCAAACGGTGTTAAGTGCCACGGCTCGTGGTCGACCCGCTGACTAAACATTTTCAATCTCCAGCCACGAAGAAAAACTAGGAATTATTGTTATTCATTATCAAGGATGATTACATTTAACTATTATGCTAAGTCATATTTTATCGGTACTTACACTATTACATACAATCTACTACAATACAAATATGTACTTAGTAGAATCGGAGCTAGTAGATCAAAAATAATGAAATGAAGCGTGAGGAAATGCGTAATGTAATGGTACACGAAGAAGAAAAAATGTGAAAGCGGAGCTAGAACTAGCAGAATTATAGAGTTGCTATCAAATAAAGTCTATCTAGCCTATCTGTCTGTGTAGTAAGGGTAAGGGTAAGCAAAAGTAGTTGATGTTGATGTTAATAGTGACTCCTTCCTGTCCTCAGCATACGCTTTGAATTTTAATCAACTAAAAACACAGAGAAAGAGTTGCTCCATCGAGTCATGTCATGTCACACTGAAGTCTAACGTAACAGAAAATAACAACAAAATCCGTGGTACTAAACTAATTGTACCTACTGTCTGTAAAGGAAAAGTAGAAAGTTCCGCGTACGTACCCTACTAATTAATCCATAATATGTATGTATCTATCTACTGCATAGAATGGCGACAGACAGGTTTCCCACAGTCCACAACACTAATATATTTTGATAAAAATAGCATTAAAATGAAAAGTAGTCCATCCATCGGAAGGATACAACACAACTACAACTATTAAATTTCAACGGAACACTAAAACAAATAATATCTTACCAAAACCTAACTACATACATTATTCTACTGGAGAAACCCATTCAAATTAATTTTAAAAAACATTAATACCGACATGATAATTAATGCTTTAAATACATGGAGAATTCATTACATACTAACACTAAAAACACTACTATAAAAGTCCATCACCAAATTTGTTAATGTTATTAATTAGTTCAACCATTATCTATGTAATCAAATCTTGAGTATCTAATTAATTGTGAAGCCTGTCTTGCTGAAAAGTCCGCTTGCTGTTAAGTCACCTTTGCTGAAAATTCATGGAATCGATATAATCAATGCATTAATAATATTGTGTAGCCTGGCCAATACATTAAGAAATACTTGTACGTTATAAGTATTTAGTTTCTAATTATCACCTATTAAAATTGTTAGGTTCTTTCAATATGACTTCAATATTACTGACAACAACCCCAACATTTATTACCATGTATATATTTTTAGGAATGATCTATTGGTACTTACAAACTAAATCTCTTAAATATCTTTGTTTAAAATAAGTTCCTATTGTATGTATTACGTAATTGGGTATGTGTTTTGCCCTCAGTAAATAATAGCTCGTCCAATGCAAAATGTAATCTTGTAATGGTCAGGCCACGTACATGAAAGATGTTATTACGCAGCGTACGTAATTTGATTACATTATGTAACTGCAATATTGTATATGGTACCCTATATTACACATTATTATTCGATTCACCTACATAATAGTAAATAACTTTTGTGTCTTCTTGTGTCGGAATGTTGTCATGATTCCCATTATCATTAATTATAATTCACCTCCTAATTTATGTATCTATTCAAGATTTTAAGAAATTCTCCAGTCTCTAAGTAGGACTTATATATGCACTCTAGCAGCTGAGTGTCTATACCTATATAATAAATGTATCAGTGAATGGTCTGTTGTATTACTATTTAACTATCATCAATATGTGAGAAAGTTGTGCAATCAAAGTTTGAGAAACACAGGAATGTTCCTATATACTTACTTACCACATAGCAGTATACAATAAATATGAATTGGGAAATATAATAAAATAATAAATCAAATACACACCCAATTGGCTGTAATACAAATAGTAAAGTGCTTCGTATGTCCATGTAAGTACATCAAAACCAAGTAATTATTAATGTTCTAATTAGTCGAACACTTACTATGTATTGTTACTGGCACACTTAATGTATTATGTTGTTAGTAAATAGTTGTGGCAAATAAATTTAAAATATATGGTAATTATAATTTCCATTGAATGCCGTAGCATACTGTATAAGACGATCACATTAATTTATTAGGTTTATATTACAACAGTAAAATTGGTTGTTTATCTTGCATTCAAAATTGAATGGATAATTTTGTTAGTATAGTTTATGTTAGTAAATCTGTCGGCTATGCTTTTATGTATAAATATTGAAATTGCTAAAAAATTAGCACATAAAATCCAATAGATATGTATTAATATAGTAAAAAGTGTTGTGTGGGTATCGCAAAGTGTAAAAGTATGTGCTAGTCTCAAATAAATGTTTCGCCAAACGGATCATTACAGTTACAGAGTCAGTGCTATGTCAAGTCAAGTCAAGACGCTCCATTACATTACAATAAGTATCTTGTTTAGTTAACCATATATGTTTCGACTTTCAAATAGAATTTTAATTTTGTTATTTTTTGTGTCTCTGCCACGAAATTTTATCTATGATGATGTGCAGTAAAATAGTATTTTGTATACCACTGGGATAGTCCCTTAAAGGGCCAGCGGAGAATCACATTATGGACACCAGCTGTTGTATCCACACTACTGGACGGCCCACCCTGTCCCACTCTTCTCGCTATTTGTACCAATAAATCATCATGTGGTCAGTCAGTCAAAAAATAATGCTGTTTCATTTATTTACTAGCCAAACACATTGCATAATATTCATAAAGCCTTTGCATTGCAAAAATCTCGCATATCATGTAACATTCTGCTAATGGTCCACCTATAACTAATACTCGTATTTGAATCATGGTCAGACAGTATGCATTTAACATTCAAGAAGCTAGATTAAAGCATTTTCGTGACTAATCTCGAACTTTGCATGAATTGGCTTTTCTTGTAGGAGCATGCTTCACTTAATATTAATATTCCGGTTTAAAAATAGTTTCCGCTGAGAAACATTTGCAATATTATAATTACAAGCATTTTGATAATTAATTTACACTAGTTAGTCGCAAGGTTTACATGACATAATAGATTATCTTGGTAATTGCATCAGACAGAGTTCATAAAGTTTTCTTGCTAGCTACTAGCTACATACTACTTGATTGAGGTTATTAAATTAAGCTTAATCATATTAGTAATGAATTTGAGTTTTGGACTGAGGAGGAAAATAAGCTAGGTATGCAGTTAGAGATTGGACGATACATATGTAATAATTTCAATTATTGCTGGCGAACACGTGTGCTGAGGAACTGCGACTTAAAAACGACAACTGTGGCGACGACGATAACGATGTCAACAACTGCCTCACCCAGACATACTGATAATATGATGGATATATTCAGTCTGCTGAGCTGCCAGTGGCCTGGCAGGCCAATCTAAACACATTGCATTGAATTTTGGTCAAACAACAGAAAGGAAATGAAGAGAGAGCATGAGCTGAACCTTATAGAGGAATACATTGTACAATCTAATATGAGGTTAGCTTTGTAACTTTGTAACATGTACATATGCATAAAATAACTAAAAAGCTACATATTTAACCTACACAAGGAGTTTTGTACGGTGAGTGAACGGTGAGTGAGGTGAGCTTATTAGTGCCTTATTGCCTTACGCTAGTTAGTTCGTGCATACTCAAGGAAGCAATTAAAAATAATCAACCAAGAGTTGGGGGCTACTTGTGTTTAAACAGGAAGAGGAAGACGGCGATTTGTGTGGCTCCTCAAAGACGTGCAGGCCAACTTGGCAGAAAAATCGAAGAAATGACTCAAACCGGCGACTCCCGTGTTATGGAATGGCATGGCATAGTTTAACAAAAGGATTCTAAAGTCAAGTTAGCTAGTCAAGCCAATCCAACACAAGCTTAAGTCAGACCAGGTAAGACAGTTTACTATTCAGTCTAGTCAAGTCTATCTATAAGTTTGTCTTGTCTTGACTGATTGCAATAATACAAAATACAACGACCCACAATCCACAATCCACTCCGATCTGAAAAATTAACAAACGAACAAAAGGAAAATGTAATAAAAGCACTAAACCCCAAATGTACAAAATGGATGGAGGAAGGAAATAAAAGTCAGAGTAAAATGAAATGAGAAGAAAGCTTTTATTCAAAGGGCCAATGCAATGTATGTGCAAGTTTAGATACATTGTTTTCCATAAGTAGTAGTAGGTATAGGTAGGCAGCAGCCAGCACTAGCACCACACCAACAGATAATGCTAATTGTATCCAAGTATTATTTAGCTATACAAAAAGAGACCTTATCTACTAATCTATTCGTCGCCGAAAAGTTTGCATTCGTGTGCTATTTACTTATCGTTAGTTTAATCCAAAGTTAGAGTTAGAAGTTGAGAAATAAACACATAGGACTTTTATATTAACCTGATTTCAAAAGGTAAAAGAGTTTAGACTTCTACAGAAAGAAAACACGAAATTATTTACCAAAATAGTGCTGCAATACCAAGTATTGTTAATTAAGTCACTGTTATTGACAAAATTGATAAACAATAGATATATAAACATAATTAATATGAATCCATGCCATACAACGTAAAGTATTTTTTTCTAAAAACTTTACTTAAAAACCATAACATAATCTCAGTAGGCCTATTCCATTATAAATCCGGAACGCCTAGATTAAGTGTACATAAAAATTCATGAAACTGCATGACGGCCGTTTAGAGAGCTGGAGAATGTCAACTCAATTACTTTATTTACAGTCATTTTGGAGCACCGATATATCCTTTGTGTGCATTTTTATTTAAAAAATTACATGAACCCAAAGTTCATTTTAAATTCATGTGGCGCCGGTTTAGTTTCCATTCCATTATGAAATGAAAGGTAGTAGACGCTGCAGCAATAAGAGTATACGAGTAAACAATAAAGCTGTGCTAAGGACAATCGACTTATCAATAATTAGCAATTACACATGCCCGCCCAAATTATTTTTCAATCGCTGCCCCCTATTACAGTTAATTGTTTGTAGGTATTACTACATACATCAAGATAGCAAATTCCAGGTAAG
This sequence comes from Tomocerus mixtus, assembly GCA_034694165.1. Taxonomy (NCBI): domain Eukaryota; kingdom Metazoa; phylum Arthropoda; class Collembola; order Entomobryomorpha; family Tomoceridae; genus Tomocerus; species Tomocerus mixtus. The sequence goes on along the minus strand of JAQFYC010000130.1, from coordinate 23,071 downwards.
GACAATACTATCTAAACATCTTGGTAAACAGTAAACAGAGCACAGGAATCTAGTTCTAAAGCTATGTCGTTTAAGAAATTTTTAAGTAAACATTATGCATAGCAAATGATTATGTAGCAATAATTTTTGTGCTCAAGTGACATAGAAGTTGTACAAACATGAACGTGTGCAGGAAAGTGTATTGATTTTATGATTTGTGGCGTCTTTTCTGTACAATATGTATGATGCTCAAAACAAACTTCTATAGTTTCTAGTCTATGCTTAAAGAATTAATAACCCAAAACTGTAGCATTGATCATGTTTGCATTTTAATATATCAATGTTAGCAACTAAAGCTGCTTTAATGCCGAAAGGGAATAATCTTTTACTTTTTATTCAACAAATTCCAAATAATGAGTAGGATGCTAGTCATTTGGGAGATAATAAATGAAAAATACCATTCGAATACTTACAATAATTGCTATATCGTACAACGGTTGTTTATTGAATAGGTAATGTTAGCATATCAAAAAGCATGTTTTATCCTTAATCATCATTTTCATGAGATTTTTAAAAGGATCAATTGTTTGAATCAAAATCAGCAGCTCTAATCGTGTTTGTCGGTATTCTGCTCTGGCTGGGCTGCAACTAAAACTCTTACCTACTCGGATGGGGACCCTAAGCATTTCCCGTTAATCTCGTGTGAGGTAAGGTCTTTCTCAGAAAAAATTGTGTAGGGAATTTAAAGTTGATTTCAGGAAACGGTAATAATGAAAGCTACTCTACTACTACGCTTAATGCTCTGGGCCTGCTAAATTTACCCCTGTACCATTGTAGAAGCAATTTCCATCATTTCAGGTAAAATGGACCTAACCGTTTGTCAATAAAACATAGCTCACGCCAGCCACGCGACGCTACTATATTTTTTATTACGCCACTATTTTATTTATTAAAGGTCACACTCTTACGCTTTATTTGTATACAAGATATAAATACTAGCTCTAGAGTATAAGTATCTAATTCTGTATACCATAACTAACCATAGTAGCGTAGCTTTGTGTTCCATTGTATTTATACCGAATACTGTAGTGATATTGGAAAGAGTATTCAGGTCTCTCTAGACGAAAATGTAAACTGCCAAAAACTTCGTGATTTTCTTTTGTTCGTAGTTCGTTCGAATGGAACTTTTAAAATAATATCCTTTGTTCACCATAAAATTTCATAGTTTACCAGGAGCACCCACCTTAGCCATTCTGGATACAACCTCAGCCTCAATTTTTAAGCTATTAATAAGTCAGAATGGTATGCTGAATGCTCTGGTGCACTAGTCAAAGTAATCCCAACAACACATTATAAAGCTATTAGGCAGTAGTATGTATTTAGCACGTGTATGTATGGAAACTTCCTTGCAAAGGTTATAAAAATTCCTACTGGAGTTTAAGTACGACTATATGCAGCAAAAAGGATTCCATCTCACCAAAAAATCCTTATTGTTATTTTATTTTTCTATTTTATTGTTACATTTGCATGCTGTAAATTCTTTCTTGATTTTTTGTGAAAAGTTTTATACGGAAGCAGAAGGAGAAACGTAAACGTGGAATATTAGCTAAGATTAAATAGCGATTAAAAATACGCCAAATCCACCTTGCATAAATAATAAATAGGTGCAAACAATATCAGTCACACTGGCGCCTCAGCAATTTCAAACCTCTAAATTGATAAATAAAAATCGCAAAGCATTGACTGGCATATTTTTACCCTACTAATTAAATAGGTAAGTTACCTTTAGTATGCTAGGTAAATATTGATCGAATCTAATTAAAAAATACGATGCTGCTAAATTATTACCTAACTATATTGACAGAAACTGGTCCACAGAAAATGCACCATGTAATTATCACTTCTCAGAATGTTTCTGCGCCGTACATGAAAATACAGTGGAAATTCATTTTAGTGAGTGATATAACTATATATTAATTAATTAAATTAAATTTTTGCGTCACATGCCCACACTTGATAGGGGTATATATGTACAACTAAATACAGTTCTACATTTTCAACAGTAATTAAAATTGTTATTACAAAAATGTGCCTGCAACTGGAAATATAATGTATTATATTATGCTGTTCATTCGATAGTAAATCTTGAGATTTCATGAGTATGTAAATCGTATTGCTTGGTGCCTTACCTCGCTTTGTTCTTATTTGTAAGAAATAGCATACTTTCTACCTCATACATAGCTTAACTTAGCATCTTTGCAGAGTTTCTTTAAGAAATCGCAGCTTTCCGAAAGAAATAATAATGAATACAGCAGCCATCTACGGACAGCAAAATAAAGTATTTGCTTTCTCTGTATTGAGGCATATTTGCTGAGTAAAGTTGCCTGACTGACTCTGCTTTAGGCTTTAGCTGTGTGAATTTTTCGATGATGGTTTTACGTTTACATTGCATTGCATTGCTATTCCTCATCCACATCTCCAATACGCTATTCTATTGTGTTGAGTGAGTTGTAACAGAGTAGTTGGTGCAGGAGGAAAGTTGGCAGTTAGTTTAGTACGTAAACTGAAACTACATTCAGAATCATAGATGGGCTAGGAAAATCCAGCCTGCTAGCTATTGTTGTACATTATGGCAAATATTTTCTTGATTTTTGTCAATTTTAAGACAGAATGAGACTATAATAATATATCTCTGTCTTTCAGCCGTAAAACTTCCAAAATAAACTTTAATGTTGATATTCCTCTGTGAAATAAGCACATTATTACGTTAAAAAGAAAGGACAAGAAGCAAGGTATATCCATCCACCTCATTGTTAATTTTCTCGAAAATTGAAGTATAATAAGAAATAAGAATTATAACCCATATAATAATATGTGTTAAGAAACTCAGTTGAACTAGCATTTCTTTCTGAGTACTATCAACTATACATTGATGTTCCGAATTGCTGGCCCAATTTCTCACAATTAATTGTATAGTATTTTTAAATTCACTAGATCGGTAAATAGAACCCATTCAGGGTCTCCTTAACAAAGTTATATAAAGATTTGCGTCCCGTTTCCATTGAAGCACGTTGACGTTCTTTTTTAATTGTTAAATGTAAGAAAGTACTGTATGCAATGCACATCTTTTGATTTACTCAGAACGGAAAGGAACACTTTACACTTAAATATTCCACTTCTATTAATTTGAATACATTTGGTTTTCAATCTTAATTTAACATTTTCCGGGGTCATTGTATTTGAAAACAGGACAGCTCAAAGCTCAACAATAATTAGGTGTAGTTTATAATAGTGATAATATCTTAGTGTGCACAGTAAGATTGAAAATCACACGCGGCAGGGCGCTGCCTAACTTTTGACTTTGAATGACTGTGCCCATCTCTATTTTAGACACGTCACTCTGAGTGAGGTTTTGTCGGCTGTCGGCTCATTTCATTTTTGTCCAGAATTAAGCTAATTTTTTGTCAATTATGGGGTTGACATTGTCCAGTGTTTTATCTCGGCTATTTGGCAAGAAGCAGATGAGAATTTTGATGGGTAAAATTTTACTTTTACAATAAAATACTTTTGTTATTTGTGGATAAAGTGCACTTCATATACTGTTTGTAATGTCTATGGCAATTTTTGTGTGTAAAGTGTCGATTTTAGTTTATTATTGTGTCCCAGTATTTTGACAATTAGATCAATTATATCAACTAATATTAAACTTTTTTTAATCTAGTTGGATTAGATGCTGCTGGTAAGACAACCATATTGTATAAGTTCAAGTTGGGCGAAATTGTCACCACCATTCCTACCATTGGTAAGTCATTGAAAACATTAGTCATTATAGTTAAATAGTCACTAACTATGCTTAGTGCGCACTTTATCTCAATGAACATATGTCGAGTGTAGACTTCAGCAAATGACCCATATGACATCATTAACATCTGGTTTAGTATTGACAATTAGCAATGACATAATGACAAATTACAAACAACAACAATTACTTTTTTGTATTTTACAGGCTTTAATGTTGAAACTGTCGAATACAAAAACATCTGTTTTACGGTTTGGGATGTCGGTGGCCAGGATAAGATTCGACCGTTATGGAGACACTATTTTCAAAATACACAAGGCCTGATATTTGTTGTAGATTCCAATGATCGGGAGCGAATCACTGAAGCGCAAGAAGAGCTCCAAAAAATGGTTGTTATTTGCCATTGTCATTTCTAAAGTCAAATTACTTTCTATGCATCATTTATTTAATTTCTGTTACTTATTCATTTTACAGCTGCAAGAAGATGAGTTACGAGATGCGGTCTTGCTAGTCTTCGCGAATAAACAGGATCTCCCGAATGCTATGAACGCCGCTGAATTGACTGACAAATTAGGTCTTCATAATTTGCGGAATCGACGAGTAAGAAAACATTTTTTGCTGTCTTAAAGTTATTACCAGTCACAAATGCTAGGAATGACTAGATATAATCTGTAATTATGTCTAATGTAATGTAGCTTTTGTAGTCGTAGAAATTAGGAGTTACTCTCATCGCAAAAGAAATCTGTACATAACATGTATCTGGTCGCTTATCTATCCATAATACCTTACCCAATTTTTTATCTTTTTATCTTGTGCACAGAGTACCCTACGCAACTTTTTATGTTGTGCACAGAGTACCCTACGTAATTGACGCGAGATACTCGTGCACTTGGTTAAAAAATTGAATAGGATACTGCGGGTACTCTGTGTACAAGATAAAAAATTTCGTAGGGTACTCTGCGCACAAAATAAAAATTGCTGGTGTTATGTGTTTCATAATCTTGTGCTTACATTTTTGCAAGATTTTTCAAGTGATACAGTACTACTAGACTAGTACTAGATATAAACTTCACAATTCACAATGTGGAAATACTACACTAATTTGTCGTTTAAGATAGCAAGATAACATTCTTTGTATTTATTGTGCCCTGTTACTCAACAGTATTGTATTTTATTAAGATTGCCAAACTGCCAGTTAATGTAAACTAATAATAATACATAATACGCAATATTTTTTTTTGCAGTGGTATATTCAAGCTACTTGCGCAACTCAAGGTCATGGACTGTATGAGGGGTTGGACTGGCTCTCCAATGAACTTGCTAAAAAGTAGCTCCAAGACACTAACTAAAATAAACCGGAACATCTTAAATACCTATCGTACAATATTGTAAATGTTATGCATCCTAATCGTGAATTTCGAAAAATTAATAATCTGATTAATTATATTGTACTCTTTTTGGTAAATTGTAAGTTTGAGTAAGATTTTAATTAAGAGAGGAGCTTTCAAAAACTCACTAACTGTCATGCGATAAAAACATTTCCAAATGTATTAGCTTAAATTTTGAAAACGCGTCCGCCAAGTTAAACATGTAAAATGAACAACACTTAAGATTATTTTGGCATGTATACCTGTCCATTTTGTGTTGCTATTGTATTTCCCTCAACGTCAGATTAGACTACTGATAAGGCCAAAAGTTAGTATTTAAGTAATCAATGTTACCTAATTGCTTTCACTAATCTTTTCTAAATATACATTGTAAATGCACCAAGTGGGAGATACAGAATTTTAATGTGATAGGTTAGTGTATCTGGGGGGATAGGAATTACAAAAATTAGTTAGTTTTCGTATTAGTTAATGTAGGGTAATTTTCTTCAAGTGTGATTGGTCAAACAAAAATTGTATTTAAAAATAATCAGGACGGATGTGTTCGAAAACTTGTTTAATTTATTAAGGAATTATAATTCTAGGTCCTATTACATGCATTCTAATAGTTGGAATCTTATGGCATTTTGTGCCTTGATAATTTATTGGTAGCTGCTTTTGAGAATTTGTGAAAATGATGATAAAATGAGCGCATAGGAAACTATTCTATATATTGTAGAAATTAGTCATATCATATTAGTAATTTTTTGCAATACCGTAAGGTTATAAATGCTAGATAATCGTAACATACGAGAAAATGGACGAGACTTTTTCTAGTACATGGGAAAAAACATTGACACAATATAGAAACCAAAAGTATTCCTTTTGGCTATTGTAAAATAAAATTTTCATCTCTATCCTTAATATTTTGAAAAAACTGTATGCTAACAGTAAGTTAACCTCTCAGTACATTAATCACATTAAGTTATGAACTAGCAGTATAGCTAACTTTGTAATTCTTCGCACCAAAAGGGGAAAGTTTAGTCAAATACACTCCTAAGGTCGTAAATCTTAAAACTGATAAATATAGAAAGGGAAATCAGAAAAACGCCAAAAAATTAGTGTTGGACAAAGTGATTGTTAACCTTACATTTACACAGGAGAACGAGATTGATGGTATTCAAAATTTTGAAAGGTAGCCAAATAATTACAATTACACTTTTTATGTAATTCGTCCCTGCTTTTTAATGAAAATCCTCAAGTCACATTTTGACGATTTTCTATGTTATGGTGCTACAAAATTCAAAAGTTATCACTGTAGAAAATTAAGAACTCAATGCTACAGAATCAGATGTAAAGAAATTAAAATTTGTAGAACTCTCATTATCTTATGCGTATGCAATAAGGAAAAATAAATTGTTAAAGAATTTTCTATTCCTAGACAGTACTGAAAGTTGGGGTTTCAAGCAGTTTTTTATTAAGAAAAGTTAAAAATCATGTTTCCTAATACAAACATCCGAAAAAATATTTAAAGGTCAGACTTGGCTGGTCTGATAGTCAACATTTGTCTTACCAAGCAAATTACTCAACATTCCCTAACAACTTACAAAGCATTACGTACTAGTACACAATAACAGTAGCTATTTCAGTATAATGTGTCACATAAACGCGTCGCCCTTTCTGGCATAACCTTAGAATAATTCGCTTACTAAGATTTAAAGTTTTGTGAATAATGACACTAGCTCTTGTTATGTAAATATATTTTTTCGTTTGAAATACCAATGCAGATTTACTAGGCTTACTTACATCACGTACATATACTAGTTCTCAATTGGATTACTTTAGATCTACGTTTTATAGGGGCGAAATTGATTAGAATAAAATCTGTTTATACTAATTAAGTGGCTTAAAATTGTACTGGTATTAATACGTATATTTAAATATTTTACACAAAAAATATCATCTTGTTTATTCAGTTTGTCAAAAATGTTATCATCTTGTAAAAACACTATTTACAGAATATCAGCATTTTAATACATAACTTTTTCCCTGAAAAGGTGCTACGCAAGAAAACTGCGTTTCATTGGGTTGAAATTTTGTATTATTTCATTATGATTTGCATGCTTGTTTATTGCATTGCAACGACAACTACAGATTGCAATAATACATATTTTCATATTTCTTCGTTTAAAATAACCTCTTACTTTATTTCATTTCGTCATAAAATGTGTTTAGCACATAGAATTAATACAGTTTCAGTCATTTTGTCAACTAAATGCTTATAATATCATTATTGGAATTTACTTAAGAGTATAGTTAGTCAATTTCCACCATATTTTGTCCAAGCTGGACGGAATATTTAAGTAGCTTGCCATATTGAGACAAAAGCTCACGCCAGTAGCATTTTACATGTTTCATTTTTAAATGAGATTCGATAAAGTTGAAACCTCTATTTGCGATTTCCTTTGAAATTTCATCATTTGATTGAACAAATTCGATGAGCGACCTACAAAAAAATATTATGAAATTATTATGCATTTTATATTAGATACATATCTGCGAACTTGAGGTATTAATTATATAATAAAATTACTGAATTTCATTTTCATCTGCATTTTTGTCAACTGGAATGTAATGATACCATGGCTTTAAGACATGATAGAAAAACTCGGTCCACTCATTTCCGACATGGAATACTAATGATTTGCAGAGGAATAAGTGTTTTAACCGAAAGCTAGCTGCCACACCGCGATAATTAAACAAATATTTATATCGACAATGGTCTTCAAGTGTAACTTCTGTTGCTGCCGGGGCATTCAGGGTATCCTGCACCAATTAATTATTTGTTAAATAATCTTATAAACAAAAACAGCAGGAAAGTACAAAATTACACAAAAAATTAGTAATGCTGTGTTTGCTTACCGCTTCTGACCTCCATGCCTGATTTTTTGTATATTTAGCATCCAGCAAATTTGGTCGTTTTCTTGAAAGATATATCAAAGTATCCCTTTCAGAGGAAGTGCGAGATCCTCTGAAAAAAGCTATTGATTCCTTTTCATCCCATGCGAATTTTTTTGAAGCTAGAATTAGAGATTTTCTATGCAAGTCCCAGCGACCCAATCCTTTTGGATACACCCCAATAGCTGGACCTCCTTCCCAAAATGTCCAAGCTGGATAGGTTATGTCGACATAATCCTTTGTCTGAAAAATTACACATATTGTGTAAAACGGATTATTGAAATTAATCTCATTAAGTCAATGAAAATTGTGTGCAACCGACATAATTTAATACAATATAAAGCTAAAACAGTAGCTTTTCACTTCTCAGCTAAAGTAATATTATTTTTTATTACATTTGCATTATGATAATTTTTCATGGAACTTACTTTACTGAAGGAAAACACAGGGTCTGGATTAGGAATCCAGGAAGATATTTGTGGCCAGTCGGCAACGTTGACTACAAATTCAATATTTGGAATTGTGTCAGCAATCTTAAGTAAAAAGTATTCCACTCCTTTGCACCTAGCTGGAAATTTGCAACTTTCTTCCCGGAATAATTTGCCATTGATGATTTGATACAGAGTTCCTCTACAGTAAATACAATTAAATTTGCAATAAGTAATAGCGCATCAACATTATTTTATATACCACATTATTACAAGGTTGAAATAGCTGAAGAGTTTATCTTTCCAGGAAGTAATACCAGCAATGGATGGTGGCAATATATGTTTGACGAGTCTGATTCTGGCAATAAAGAATTGTCCTAACTCCTGTTCCGCTGTTCCATTAGACATTTGAAAAGAACTGCTAATTGTAAATATGCAGGTATAGAAAGGTTACTATTACTTACTGGGCTGGGTATACATACTACAAAATTCTAATGATTTTTGACGTAGTTCGTATAAGCAGATTTGCGTTGTTAAAATTGATGGCATATACTGCTGTGTTGGCCATTGTGATCATTTCATAGTTCATGAAATCGATAAAGGCTGTGAGTTCTTAACATCGTATCAAAGATTTCACCGAATATTTCTGCTATCGGTGCGCTTCACAATGTAAATGTCATAGCTACACATTGTTGCGAGCTATGATGGTTTAACTACATATATTATTAATAATGTTAAAGTATTGTAAATTCGAAAACATAAGTAGTAGCCATTGACATTGACACTTTAAGAAGTCAAAAGTCAAGTTCAGGGGTAACATTAGTATTTTATACTATTTCAAACTAAAACGACACAACACAACATCAACAAAAGGCATCGTTCCGTATAGTATGTTGTTATTGTTGTTAACAAGTAATCATGCAAAATCAATATTTATTGATACCAAAGTACCTTGGTTTTGCTTTATCTATCATCAGCTTCGATATTCCATTAGAGAACACAGATAAATCTTGTCTTATCAATTCTTCGTACAAAGAACAAGATTTGGCTGGAGCTGACTTGTCCCGTGTGATGTTGGCACTTGAGAAAATCGATTTTGCTTTTTCAATGTTTTGAATGTAAACGTCCCATCTTTTATTCGCTTCTGTGAACAGAATCAGAAAATAAAAAGTCAGTAATAGGAGTTGGGATGGTACAAATTACAAATAAAACCGAAATTAACATGCACACCTAACATTCAAGCTATAATTACCGATTTGAGTACTATATTTTATTTAATAACAAATATTAGTATAAACACCTTTGGTATATTTCCGCGTTTCCAAATGGGCATCTCTAGAAGCAATGCAATCATTTTTGGAATCAACATTTGACAAAGAATTTACGGAATCACACTGCTTAAAATCGATGTCGACGTTACTCTCACGGGCATCCCCACACACACCGTTAAAATTAATATTTGCAATGATGCATAGAATTGCTGCTAATAGGTACTGAAAGGTTATGGATTGCCTAATAATCCATGCCATTACATAAAATATGAATTTTTAATTAAGATAGTATTTAAACCTGCAACCTAAAACTTTATTTCAGAATGTGAAGAAAGATTGAAATCACTTATGACTTAAAATACTGACATGATGGTGACTGGTGCCAGGCGATTGTCAGTGCCAGGTATCAAATATAAAATAAAATGTTTAAATTCTAGTTTAAAGTTTATCATTACTTTAATTTGCTTTTCACCATTTTAAAAACCACAGCTGACTGCGCTGACCTCTCCAGTAAACGGTAAATAATATTATGGAAAACTATTGGAGTAAAAACATGACAACAATCCTTTATTCTAGTGGCACTTCTAGTCAAGTAAGTAAACTAACCTTAAAATTTCTGCTCAAAATTTGTTAGCAAAATCAAGAGTTGGAACAAAAAAGTACTGATGATTTTTTCCGGTGGATCTCAATAAATTGTTTTGTTTTTAACTGATAAGCACGAGATTGACAAATTATGTAAACAATTTTAAACTAGGCGGATATTTGGATAACAATGTACTCACAAATACTTAGATAGCCTTGCTCCTAAGGCTTTCATGTAGTTGTCTTTACGCTAGTGAATAAATCTCATCTGTCTCATCGTTCAATCTAACAATGAATGCAATTCTTCTGAAATAATCAAGCTACAAGAAAAAATATGATTGTGTTTCAGTGCTGGTATTTTCTAAAAATATGTGATAAATATACTGAAGAAATGATAAATAATGCTGACCAGCAATGGAAAATTCATTTCAAGTTGCCCCAAGAGGTAAAATTGAAAAAGTAACATACTTTTAGCTCATGTGATGTTGATGTTCCGTCCACGAAATAATTTGATTCGTTCACAGAAACATCTTAAGACTATATAGATACCAATTTTTATGTAATTTTTTTCCAGGATATTCCGGGATACCATCTGGAAAGGTGGACTAAGAGTTCCGATGTTGATTTGTATGTAGTTACTAATTAACCAGCCTCGATAAAGAGTAGTTATATTTCTGATTAGTAAAGCTGTTCACTTTATTTTGTGACTTAATCCCATTGCAGTGTTCTCGTTAAAAGTTTTTGAAAAGTGTCCATATTCACGGAACTCATCTTAACGAAGGGAAACTGACTGATGGTGAAATATAAACTGAATAGACTCAGAATTTTTCTATCTCAAAATTATTGACCTGATTACCCAGACCTAGCCGACCCTTCACCCTTAGCAGAGTATTCGACTACTATACTCCCCGAGAGGTAAAGTTCGGCTTAAAATATAAAGTTATGTAATGATTTAAGCTACTGCAGGAAGATGCCAGAGCAGGTCATTTCAGTAGCCTTTTACATAAAAATATGAAAATATTTAATGTATTTAACTTTGTCTGATAGGCATAGCACACGTATGAACTCAGAAATGTAACTGGGCTTTATTCTTTTTATCATAAAATAAATGGTACTTTAGCATGTGTAATAAATTGTATTTTTGAGTACATACTTTAGTTTTCCGGCCAAAAATTCGTCACGACCCCTATTGATTTGACCTTAACTATGGCTTCAAGAATCCTCTGTCGCGGTGTAAATATTTTTGCTGGATGTGATTATATGCACGCAAGGCGACTGGACACAATATGGAACAAAAGTAGAACCATTCCAAATGCTTTTCATGTAGCTCATATATTCAATGTCGCTAATTTTCACACAACTCCACAACTAGGAGGTACAGTTGTCATTCCTTGAAGTTACTTGAATAAATGCCAATGCTAACAAAACATATTTTTACACTAAGGAGTAACTCCTATCAACATGCCATCGTTGTCTCCAACAATGACAGAAGGTACCATTGTAAAATGGTTAAAAAAGGAAGGTGACAAAATAGCACCAGGAGATGTTTTATGTGAAATTCAAACCGACAAGGCAGTGGTAGCTCTGGAGTTGGACGAAGAAGGAATCTTAGCCAAAGTTTTAGTACGTACAATAATCCGTCTAGCTATAGATACCCGTCACGCATTTCCATAATGAGTTTTGAATTGAAATTCCAGATAAAGGAAGACTCTCCCGATATTAAGGTTGGAACATTAATCGCCCTGATGGTTGGTGAAGATGAGGATTGGAAAAATGTAGAAGTTCCGAAAGATGTGGTAACAGAAGTGAAAAGTCCAGCACAGGAGAAAGTTGAATCTGCTTCAAAACCCCCAGCAAAGGACACTACATCTTCAAACCAGTACAGATTAATTGGTCCGTCAGCAAAACACTTGTTAGCCACATATGGTTTAGATGCAAGCAAAGTTCCCAGAAATGGGCCGCATGGTGCTTTACTTAAAGGGGATGTAATCAGTTATGCTACACAAAATAATTTAAAGCCTGTGGGACAAGGTAATGATGTAGATTGACATAATATGATTCATACAATATATCAACGTGATAAATAGCATCAAACTAAAACAAAATAAAAATGGTAATTATGAAAATAGAAACACACTTGCCTGCAACGATTGCTCCGAAACGTGCCATACAAGTTCCAACGAGAGTAAGAGAATATCCAGCCTCATTTGTCGATAACCCTGTGACCAGTATGCGGCGCACCATAGCAAAAAGACTATTATTCTCAAAGGTGTGTTTATAAAGTTGTTTTTATTGTAAAGTATAATAACGGCACTATTTCCAATAACGTATAGTAAATATTATATCTTATTATTTTACAGAGTACTATAGCTCATGGATATTCTGTGGCTGAGGTCTCTGTAGTCAATATGTCAGGTCTTCGAAAAAGGATGCAGAGTCTGGGACTAAAAGCGTCAGTAAATGACTTCATTATAAAATCCGTTGCTAATGCTTTGAGTAAATGTCCAGCGATCAATGTAGCGTGGGAAGGGCACGAGGTAACTGTTTGCTGTACTACTACCTATATTAAATATTTATCAAATTACGCAAATACAGGAATGGACAATATTAACTTATAATTGTATGAAATAACAGCTCAGAAGAAAAGATCAAATTGACATTTCTGTAGCCGTTGCAACAGACACTGGGTTAATCACGCCTATAGTAACAAACGTGGCGGAAAAGGATGTGTTGTCTATATCGTCGGATGTGAAGGCTTTAGCCGAAAAGGCCAAACTTGGAAAATTGCAGCCGCATGAATTTATGGGTGGATCGTTTACGTTAGTACCTACATAAAAATATTTTGTTAATTAAATAAGTTAGATGACAATTCCAGCTTCTCACTTGTCTTCATATAACTGACTGATGTAATGATTTTAGGATATCGAATCTCGGCATGTTTGGAGTACATCACTTCAGCGCCATTATAAATCCTCCACAGTGTGCAATTTTAGCCGTAGGAGGAATCGGCATCTCATTAGGTAATTAATTAATGATTAATGCAATCGCTGTGATATATAATTATTCAATATAGAAATGATAGTTCGAAACTACCAAAAATATAAGTAATCAAAAGCTATGTTGATCATGGACTAACCACTTTCACTTCATACACTGTATTAAATTTTTAATCTTCAGGTGACCATGGAATAGCGAGCCCAGTTACGAATTTCCAACTATCGTATGATGCACAGGGAATTAAACCAGAAGAAGCTACTAAATTTATGGCAATATTGAAAGGCGAATTGGAGAATGTTTCAGAGATATCTATGGGTTTATTTAATTTAGAACATAGACTAGAAATGATGGAAAGTGAATTAGCATTAGGTAAATAATTATTCCACTATGTTGCCCATCTCAACAATTCGTAGGTGTGGGGTTCACTAACAGCAATGCTCTTTAAGGTGTGTTGGCTTTGTTTACTGGACTTCAGTAATACCTACGTATTAGAGTGCAAGCAATATAATGGAACATTTATTGAATGTCATTATGCTCTAAGCTCGGAATATGACCAAATGTCCACTACTGGCTAATGTTATATGAAATCAGAGTGACTAATATTGTGTGGATGCACAGCGGATTCAATCGAGTAGGAAATATTCAGATGCAAATTCTTAGGTAAATGGACTAAATGTACTATTTCCACTAAAATCAGAAACACTGCAGATGTTCATCAGTTGAATCTTCTGTGAATATAGCGGATAACTACGAACAAATATTTACTGTTTAAAGAAGATATTTAGCCGCAATCTACGTGCTAGGAAAAGCAACCCTAGAAACGAATGTGCTAAAATAATGTTGCTATTAGCTCTGTACTCAAAAATAGTAGATTTACTATTCTACCTAATTCGAATGCTCGAAAGAAAGAAATGTGGTAAGCCCTCCGAAAACGGACATGCAGCTTTAACTTTATTGTCGGACGATTTCATTTACTAATTTGACTGCTTCTTTAGTAAGCTTATTACAATCTGTCTGCTGAAGAATAGGTATACATATACTTATTTGCTTTAAATATTTTTTGCCGTGAAAGGTATTTTTTCATATTCCGAGATTTATGAGCTATGTACTGTTCAATATCATTGTCACTCACCTTCTAAGTCAGTAAATTATATAGAAGATGTAAAGAAAATAAAGTATCCAGTATCTATTAACGTGCTAGTATATTTATTAGACTATCTAGTTACTAAATATAAATACAAAAAAATGATGTACAACTTTTATGGAAGAAACTTGCCCAACTGTTGGAGTTCAATATTAGTTTCCAATAAATCATACCGTAACGGTACTCACACTACCTACTTAATCAATACCTTCGCGAATACTAATAACCATTACTACTGTAGCATTAAAATTACCCCTGAACTCAAGTTCACATGAGTTAATTTACCGCATTTAGTTCACCTTGTCCTAACTTCGACTCCTCTGGTTCTCGCTCTTACTTTAATGATACCTGCCTAGTTTAAACCGAGACAGTATTTTAGACACCTTAAAAGTACTAAATAGTAGTATGAAGTATGAACTACCTTTATTTGAGAGATATTTTATACAAATTGACTTGGTACTAATATGCATTTATAACTACAATATTTTCAGGTTTTTATATCAAAGCGTTATGAGTTGCAAGAAAAAAGCCACAAAACACAAATAACAAATATATCCGCTAAAAATATACTTTTAATTCGTTTTCGAGTAGCGCAATATTTTTACAGGTTACAGAACTGGTTAAACTTGTGTAACATATTTATATGTCACAAACACATTTTTTATTATGCTTAGCAGGGGATGCAATGAAAATAAATATTTTCAGACAATAATGTAAATCATGTAAAAACATTCAGTTATTAGCAAGTAGCAAATATTTTATAACTAATTAGCTGGTGCGAATACAAAATTCCTACAACTGGCCACGAGTTTAATGTACAATTACCACCAATTGTATTGTGTACTCAGAGTACAGGAGTACCAATTTTATGCAAAATATTGCATTGGGATTCAACTAAACATCGTCAGACACACAATTAATCAGTTCCTTATCACTAATGAATATATTAATCTAACAATCACTTATGACAATAGTAAGAATCCTAATCATTATAATAATTATATACGCTTGATCATAACCACGGCACAGATAATAACATCTATGGGGCGTTTGTACAAACAAAAATCATCACGGTATCGTAGGTTTTGGAAAATGGGCACTCAAAGGATCAGGGTAGTTTTTAGAATACTAATGCAATTCAAAATTTTTTGCCTTCATGTCATGGCTACAAAATATAATTTGAAAAAATCTCACTTTAATAGGCAGGCAACACGAATCAATCAGTGCAGTTTCTAGAGAAAATAGGAAAACCAAGAAACGCATATGTTGCATATAAATGTTAGATATTGACAAAATAATTTGCTGTGGATTACCTTTCGAATAAGAATACAATTAGTCATCAGTACAATTACAATAAATTAATTTGTGCATGGCAATGATTGTGATCAGTTGTGTATGTACATAAATGCAAATATTTTGGGTTTCGTGTAGAGCTCAAAAGATCCTTTTCTGCACAATATAGATTACACAGGCAAAGAAAAACATTAGGGCTAAACATATCAGCAACTTATCTGTCCACTCCCGTCGTCCATATTTGCCCAGTAATTTTTTCGCCATTCCAACAACAGTGCTTTGCTCCATAAGTTCGTCATTGTTGTTGATTATCGCATTAGATGATTGAGCTAAAAATTAATAATTTAAGTATTCATTGGCATATGAAAATCTTTCATTTGTCAATTTTTGTTTATAAAAATCACAAAAAAGTTGCATACCAAGTTGCTCCAATGTTCCAGCACTTCGAGCGACTGTTTCCATTAAAACTTTTTGAGAATGCAGTAAGCTGTCCGTAGCTCCAGACGATATCTCTCCAGCTTTCTCCACTCGTCTCCGTGACCTTAAATTAATTACGATAGTGTATACTCGGATAATTTACAATTCATCAACAAAAATCGAAACCTTGTTTAATTTATAATGGGTCCGTTACCTCTGATCATCAAAAGGGCTTCTGGAAAGTGTGAATAAATCGTCTCTTTGTTTTGAGCTAACAACCTGCTGAAAGTCCATTTGTAATTTTCGAAGATGCGACTGCAAACTGGATATAATAGAATAGCACTTTGTAAATAATGCTGCCAATAGATAAAACTATACAATTTAATTTCGTATATAGTATTGTCACTTGTAATACCTGTCAACAGTCAAGGAATAAGTTTTGGCTTGATCCTTCAAATGAGGAGATATATTTTGCTGATGCTGGACCATATGTATGTCACTAGATATGGATTTCATATTTTTAATATTCCCTCGAATTATTGCTATAAGTTTGTCGATATGTTCTTCTTGTTCAGCCCATTGATGGTTTGGATAATCATTCTTCTTCCCTTCGCTCAAGATCTATCAAAGAATAAAATTATTATATATACAATATATATTATATTATATATTATTTGTATTTACATTATATTATTAATTAATGTATTGGACTATTGGACTTACATCGAATGCGTCTTGCAGTAAACCCCTCGTATCCACATCGAATCTAGTAAACTCGTCTTTATAGCTGCGACGTCCAATTGTGTCCTTTGATGATCTGGAACTGGTTGGAGAGGAATTGGAGTGACCATTACGGTCCTTGTCAATATCCCCTCTTCGCATTTTAAATATGTGTATTTTACGACTGACTGTACGGTAATGTTAAAAACTATTACTAATGAATGACTATTCGAATTTATGAGCAAAGAACAACACTTGGATTATTTAATTACGAATGACGAATTTTCAGATGTCCTTTTTGTATAACAATGATAAATTAAAAATTAGTTCTAATCAATTGTTTATAGATCTCGATCTCGACTTCCTGACTTTTTATTACTACGAAGTGGGATGACAACATTTGCTCATGTTGTTGTAGTTGTAGTGTTAATTTATTGTAATACTGATATTGAATATACCGCAAAAACACGTCACAAAAATTCACACAGGGAAACGTACCAAGGTAAATAGTAAATACAATGATGTGTGATGATGTGTATTTGTGTATGAGTCAGTAACGAAGTAACGTTAGTAATGCAATGCTGTGCATATATGCAAGAATGCAAGTTTGCACTATAAATGCATGCAAATGTATGTATGAACTAGAATGCAAGGATTTTAAGGATAATAGGAGATTGTGAATTAATGAATATTATACTGAAATGAAAGTAAGAAACAAGAACAACGAGGCGAACTATTTTTGTAGCATTTAGCGTTAGGTAATCACGAATTTATTTGCTGCTAATTTAACTATTTATAGTTATAACACAGGGTATGGTGAAATTCGACTTTTGTAATATAAAAATATGCGGAGATTACCATTATTAATAAAATCGATATTGATCTATTACTTCTAATAAAACTAAAATTAATTGGACAATGCATTCATTATTTTGTATGTAAAATTACAATATAAAATGTGCTACAGATATATATCGACCATGAAAATATTAATAAGACGACAGTACTGATAGCTAAAGCGTTTTAAGGTCGATCGATGCTATTTCGTTAGGAACATAATTACAATTTATATTAATAAGTATGTGTACATTATGTTTGCGTTTGCGTTTCTCTTATCGTTACCTAAGTATAAGAATTGGATTCTATAAAATAAAATGCATAATATTAAGTACTAAATCTAACTAGGTTTATGTAAATAAAAAATTGCTGTGACTATTGAAAACAGTATATAATTAAGCTTTCCCTGGAACAGTATTGTTGAGGAAATTGTGTGAATGCTCGTTATGTAGATCACTTGATTCCTTTTGAATATTCTTCCCATCAGTTCGCATTTCTTTGCAGGGGTAGATAACTTCACAAGGCTCTGGTCTCTCTGCCGATTCTTTCATGAGTGTCATTGTACTATTCATGCTCTCGGGTACGATATTTTGCACCATCCTAAATATTCAAACACAGACAAATGCATTATTAAAGATAATTCAGTAAACTGCAATTTACATAGGAAACCTTCAAAATGCGATAAATTGTTAGCGTCGTGGTGTTCGGTTGCTTTTTCTGGAATTTGTAGGGTCTAATGCATTATGGTAATTATTAAAAGTTGACTCACCTGAAAAAAGGCATGTATTCTTTATTCTTCTGCATCATTTTCCCCATTCCACAAAGAAGCATATTATCCCAGCAATTGGACTGAAGGGCGTTCATCACGAGAACTGTCATTTCAGTCATGGCATCTTCGGACATTGGCTCAGATCCGTCCGATCGTTTAAAATGTGGATTTGAATTAAAATTTGACCCATGGTGAACTCCTCCAGCGATGTCATTGAGGAGTTCCAGCTTGAAAGTCAACGCTGCTTTAACTGCTAACACGATTACCAACAGTATAAATAGCGCTACACCGACCACGACAATTGGAACTAGAAGATCACCTGCAAAAATATTTTTGTGTTAATGAAATGGAATTTGAAAAGAATGAAACCATTTAGAATTTTTAGGATCATCCATGTTAATGGTTTCTCAGATTACCTTTAAATCCTCCTAAGGCTCCCAACGGTGTTTGAGGAATGTAGGGTCCTCCGAAGCCGCCAAAACCTCCAGGAAGACCTCCAGGGAAACCTCCATATCCTCCACCAAGTCCAGCCCCACCGCTGATGTCCAAATTCAAGTTCTTCTGAAGTCCACCACCGAAACCAGGGAAGCCAAATCCCCCGGGAAATCCTCCGGGAAGACCTCCAACTCCTAATTCAGCACCGGGAGGAATGCCTTCGATACCTGCCATGATATCCGGATTTTCAGGGTAACTTGGTTGATGCTAAAATTGATATTGATAACGTTATTATACTGAAAATTATCCTTTTAAATATTATACTAAATAATAGTTTCCACAAACAAACGTACAATTTTGTCACACAGAACTTACGACAAACACTTAATAATAATATTTTCAACTTTACACTCACGTTAATAGTATTTTCGTCCAATTGCTTAAGTAGCTTCTATGATGAGAAATCCGTGAACGACTTTACAGTGCAGAATCGGAGAGAAGACAGAGCACACTAAAATCAATTACATTTGTATTTATACAATACAGAATAAATTTTCAACTCTTATACAACAAAGATAGTACTGATCCTAGTTTCTGATAATTCAAATGAGTTTGAATACAAGCGAGGAGGATGCTATTAGTATCTAGTATCTAGAATCTGTGTAGAGAGTGTAGACTGTCTCCCGTTTATCGTTAGTTCAGTTCCGAAGAATAGAAGTTCGATGCCAGTATATTGGTTATAATCTCCTAAAATAGTATTATATATTAATATATTATACATATTATATTATATCATGGACAAGTAGAGTAGGAACAAGTAAAAATATCCAAATAAAACAAATAATAGCTAAATATTACTTTCCTATGTAGCACCAACACAGTTGTTCTGAAAAAAAGAACATGCTTGCTTTATAATACTATAAATATTACTATCATTGTCAATATAGGGTATCAATATCAATTGATGCAAATGGGCTCTAAGCATAATGTTTGTTTTCTGGTTGCAAAGACGAGAAATATACTCTGATGATAACGAAACAGAACTACACTGCAAAGGTAAATAGGTAAATTCCATTTATTCACGATCACTTGGTGGGTTACAGTTTACAGTAATTCTTACAGCCACTGAAGCCATTTTTATGGTGTCCTGGAATCCTTGAGCCCACGTCCTTTTTCATATGCACCGACACGTTCCAATCTACAAATTAATATTAAGTAAAATGTAATTCATTAATGTACTTCGTGATTTTCTGATTTTACATATTGTACAGGAAGCCACCTACAATAAGGGACATATCGCTTTCTGTCGCAACCTGACTCACTCATACTTTTTAATGCAGTTTTACAATAGATTGACATTTTATGCAAAACTAAGATCCCGGTTTTGACTAAATACACAGCAATGTATGTATTACTTGTTTTTGCAAAGCAATGTGATAAAGACTAAAACAGTTTTATAATTAGTACGCATGATATTATATACCAGTAGTAAACTGTTGTAGGTGTTAAATCTCAATATAAATATAAGCGAGTACCAAGAAAAACTTTGAAGCTACCTACATGAAATAATATTATTATTCTGTAATATATATTTAATGACACGTAGCATGTAATGGTAGACGAATTTTTATTAGCACTTTATTCGTCATAGAATATAAAAGTCCAATGTTAATTTGTTTTGATACATGATACACCGTATAATATTTACATTATCCATATTATGGAGAATTTGGATGGATTAGTGGCTAAACAAAATGATGGAGTAACAAAAAATGCAAATTCTATTTTATAGTATAGGCCCTGCCCATTTTTCGGTGGATATTACCAATATTAACTTTACTTACACTTACACTGGGTTTAACCCAACCGAATTTCAAACACCTACATAAATATTTCATTTTTTGTAAATATATGTCCTAGTACTTTATGTAAAAGTAGAATTCTCTGCTCTGACGATTCATACATATGGACATGGACTGATTTAAAATAATTTTCTGGGAAGGGTAGCTCGTTGAAGCTTTGAATTTTTATAGAAAAGTTTGACTGCAGTATTGGCCATAAATAAATACCATAAAGTCCGTAACGACCAATGAGCAAAGATCAAATTTGGGAAAATTCAGAAATCTTCGTGGAGTAAAAGTGAAGTTAAGTGCAAGGGTCTTGAAAGAAACATCCTCCCAAGCGATGTATTGTTTTGTGTGAACACTGTTGGAGTTTTTCCTCATAAATTATTGTACACTCTCTTGACACAACGTCACACGCCACCGCTTTATGTTATGTTACGTGTGTGTGTGTATTTTTCTCATTCATTCTATACGCACAATGCACATCTACATCTTCTTTGGTTCTTTTATGAAAAGTACAATACCAAGGCAGGGATATTATGGACATTGTATCCAAATACATACATATCAGATGTGTATTATATTTATTGTATGTATTTAGCTAAAGAATGTGTAATTCATACAAAATATGGAAGTACTATTAAGAAACAGAGTAAATTGTGGCACCACATAACAATGGAATGTATGTCTACCTTTTCAAAAAGGGTCTCACCGATAGAAATTATTTGGAGGCGGTTTTTCTGCCTTAAATTCTTATGTATACTTACCGTAAGTCGTAAAAAGTCTCTATTGTAGTTGTATCTCTTCGACTAAGCAGACCGAGGACTTTACACACTTTAACTTTGTAAACCACTCCCAGCCCCAGCATTTTCCATATATCCTGACAATTTTTGCACGCATAAATAATGCTGTATATGGGTGGCTTCACTAATGGTACCTTAAGACATGTGAATGTGCCAAAATTCCATTTAGCAATTGGTAGAAATGTACTATGCTGGTGATCATTGGGTACATCGTTCTACCTTTATTCAAAATTCGAATTTAAAAAGTCTCTGTTACAATTTGATTAAGAAACATTATGTACCTCCGTATCTTTCACAATGAGTATGCAATAGACAGGGTATATTACACGAAATTACTTTCTTAGTTTCCTTATACTTGTGTGTGTACAGCGATAGTGACGGAGGGAATGAGAGAAAACCATGTACTATAAATCTCAAATATGAAATAACTTTGTTGAGGAAATGGAGACGAACGAATACTTTCTAAATATTGCACGATTGCCTCCGTGGTATTCTTGTTGTCTCATTCCTTTCTTTTCTTATCTTACTTTGATACAACTTTTCTAGGAAACTTCAGAAATGTAAATGCAATGCTTATTAGTTCATCTGCCAGATCTGGTACGGTCTACCTGGCCACTTTAATCTTGTAAAATTCCTAGGACCTAATGGTCACACGAAGTAAACTTTCAAACGAGGATTGAGATTACATAACAATAAGTGGCACTACTTCACCCTTACACGTTTTAGCATCTTTCTCTTTTCAGAAACAAATGAGAAATAAACCTCTCAAAACGACGAATTAAGTTTTATGAAATGCGTCTATCTTCAATATCAATCTAAAACATTGCAAAACATTAATTACAATTAAAATTAATTAAAACATTAATTACAGCGGAAGTCATTTGTGAGAAATGAAATTGAAAAGATGAGATTGCATTAGGAGAATTGATTCACTAGTATATTTCTATTTCATGTTGCAGATACAATACTGCATTTACATAAATAACAAAAGATACACACTATGATTAAACAAATGGCGACACGCCGTATTCTCATAGATCACAATTAAAATTAATTTCCTAGATTAATATTTTCCAGGTTAATCAAGGATTTATGGTTTATTAATTAATATTGTTGATTAGGTGCCGTAAATATAATCACTCAGTCAGCAGACACTATAACAAACGTATTTAATATTTTGCCTTGCATTTTGCGTTCTACAAAAAGTGCTGGACAGACAGAGTTATCCTGATAGAGTGGTTTCTCAACCACTTAATAATTGTACCCAGTATTTCCTCGTTCCTTTGAGTGGGGACCACACTTGTAACTTTGGCGATCCCCGATCCCAAAGATCGACTAGTATACCGATCCGATCCCGATCCGATCCTTGGATCGGATCGGATCGTTTGGATTTTGGAATTCTCAGGGATCGGATCGGATCGGATCGTTTGG